>JAOTOM010004480.1:0-97500 GCA_034440615.1 Ashinkailepas kermadecensis
GTGTGACACGAGAGGTGGCTGCCACACACAAATTATCAGTTCGGCCTTTGCTTTCATGCGACAGTGCTTCGTACTTTTGCACGCCAGCACTTCCGCCACACCCTACAAATGTCCTGGCCGACCTCCAGTACATGGTTAGCCAGGTCGGAATGATCATAGTCCCCGTTCCGCATATCCCTTTGGTGTTGATTCTGTCTGGTCTCAGCGACTCACAGGTTTGCCCACATGCACGTGCCCACACTGACAAATGCATTGATACACAAGCATCCATGTTTTTTTCGGCGTTCCCCCAGGAACGGTAGACTGCAGCATTACGTTGTCTTTCCTTCTCAGCCAAAGTCGCCTCGCTTGACAATCTAGGTCTCTTGGTGAGGTCTGAGTTCACACCATTTCGTTTTCTCAATTGATAGTGCTCCCCGGGGGAAATGATTCCCGGCCCACCAGACGATTGCCCCGCTGCATTGAAATTCATTGGCCTGTCCTTGCTTCTGCCGGATAGTTCTTTGACATGTCGTTGTATTTCACTAGGCTTTAGGGTTCTACAGCTTTGTTCCTTGGAGCAGTCATTTGCAAATAATTTCTTTGGCTTCTGTTTCGTGAATTATAAATTACACAGCCGGTTGCTCGATCTGAGCAAGTGAATTGCTTGGAAGCCATGCTCTGACAAAGCTGTGTCGAGCATGATGCAGACGGTATGCCCTTTCTGCGTCATCGGTTGGTGATCAGTTCCACGTTTTGTGGAACAAAAATACGCTCACAACGTTAATCAATTACTTCGTTTTGATGCATATTTCGCCAACAGGGGGCACATCTTGCCAAATAAGGCGCCCAATTGGTCCACAAGAGCGGATCCGCGTTTAAGAGGGGCGCCCAACTACCCAATGGCCATTCCATGCTCATGCTGGGCCGATGCTCGCACTATGTTGCAAAAAGTGCACCTACATTATCAAGAGAGGTGCTCGCCTGGCCCAGGAGGGCGCCTACGCTTGAAAACGTGACGCCCAGAAGGATGTCTGTACTAGTACTGTCAATAGAAGCTCTAGAGTGACCCAGGGCACCTAACTTTGTAGCAGGGGTGTTAGCTATCCAAAACGGCACATTTATATTCAACAGAGGAATTCCATCGCCCCAAAAAGCCCCGGGCTGTGAAGAGGGCAACGGCTGGCCCAGGATGAGTACAGCGTTTAACGTCATCTAATCCCTTATCCATGAGTCGAAATATAACACATCACACATGATTAGTAGGGCAGGATATTGAGAAACACGGTGGTGAACATATTTAGCGCGTGTCTGCCACTGTTGCTATGCAGGTGATGAAAGCAAATAAGCTTTGACATGTTTGCAGAAAACAAAACACAAAGTGAACCTGGAGATCACCCAGTGTTCCAAAATTGGAAATCTGGTGTTAATCACAATCTGGTGATGTGCAAAACGCTGGCTGTCATCGCATATTGCTAGCTTTCTCCGTTTGGAAATGCTCCAGGGGTAGCGAGCGAATGTGGCGAAATGTGGTTCACGGGCAATGGCTAACTGGCGCAGGACCTCGACATTTTGAGGACCTTCAATGGCCCGGGGGGGGGAAATTTTGTTGCAACCCCCACCCGGATTTTCTCAAATAACACGTAAGCGGAAGGAGGTTAGTGGGCCCAACTTTCGCGCACACCTGCGGGCACTCATTGCGGAACCATTGGTGTAAAACTTGTGGTCGGGTCCGGTCAGGTTACTGATTTGTGACGATCCTTCAGGAACCTGTCTCGGCGGATTTCGGCAGATTTCCTACTGGTCCTGGACCCAAATGGATGGTAAACCACCCATGATACTCTTATGAAGCCTATCACCGATTTTGTTTCATTCAAATTTAAGTTCATTGATGGGTCGCATGATCCCATAGCATTTATGAGCGCTCCTGTGCAGATTAAGTAAAGTCGCGCAAGGTCAATATGGGGTTTAGGTTTTTGGGCACATGGGGTCAAAGTAGGTCGAAGCTAGTTCTAGGGTAATTTGGGTGCTAATTTATAATTCAGCGCTCATGTTCTTCCGACAGAACCGCCACTTCTTTTTGGGCCCCCAAGACCAAAACCTCATTTTGACTCTGGGTGACTTGACCTTACCTGCACAGCAGTGCGTGAATTCTATATGATTATGCAATCCCTTCTTGGATTTCGAACCGAAAATGTGCTGTTATGTGTATTCGATAAGGGTATGATTCATAGTTGCCATCTAGTTCGATCCGAAGTTGTGAAATCTGTGGAAATCCACCTTGACATGCTCACAAATAATTGTGTCAGGTTAGTGACCTGGCCTGACTTAACCTGAAAACAAGCTTAACACCAAAAGTTATGCAATGAATTAAGAACAATGCAAAAGCTATGCAAAAGTTACGTAAAAAGATAGGCAAATCCCCATTTCTGTGCAGAGTTTCATTGTAATTATATTTAGCCATGTCTGCAATATGCGGGGGGAAAACGCGAACTAACCTACGCGCTTGGCCGAAATGCTCGGTACAGTGTTCCTTAAAGAACACTGTAACTAGAGCACGGCATAAGCTAAGAGCAAAATTTTCATCTCAAAATACTCGCAATGGATGCCCAATGAGCTATCAACGCCTTTAGCGTGTTCGAGCACGCCATTTTTCATTTATACTGCAAAATCCCTTAGGGTTTGGGGCTTGCAAAAATTCCCCTGCGCTGATTAATGGTAGCGTTGAGGAAAACAATTGTTCTGCAGCCAACAGAGGCAGATGTTTGATAATTAGGACAATCGCAGAGCAGTGAGCAGTGGGATGAGCGAAAATTTCCCCAATAAGGTATTTCCAATTTCGCATTGTAAAGTGGCAGGCGCATCGCCAGTACTTGCTCCCCTGCTCTGCTGCTCTCTGCTAGCTCTCTGATGCTACAATGGCAACGTACTTGGTCATTTCTATCCTGATCGGTATCATGAGGTGATTTGGCATTTTCAGCCCTGTGCATTGATCATTGTTGTTAAATAAACAAGATACTTGGAAGAAGCCACAAACACATTGTCTAAGTTTAGGAAGTGCTGCCACCACCCCTACCTCTTGCCGCGGGACCTACCGCCGCGCCGGCAGGCATCTTCAGGACACTGGTCATATCAATATTCCATTGTAGATCTATAATCTGGAGTATCTGGCGATTCTTTTAGGACAAATTGTCCTGTCAAAGATGACCAGATACGCCTTTGCGGGCAATGCTTCGCCAATTGGAAGGTTTTTGTCCTGGAAGTTCAAGCACGTATCCATTAGATGATTCTAGCTCTGACACCTGACTTCATCTGGTTCTGATAATTGCATTGCGTGTGGAGACCTGACATATACACACGTTAGTGTCATAAAGCTAACTAGGTTTCCCTTCGAAATATCGAAATGCTGGCATGTAAACATGCGTCGTGTGGAAGATGGTGCAGGCGGTCATTTTGCTGGGCCCGGACACCATCTAGGCGCCTTATGAGCCATAAGTGTTGATCTAATTTCCCGAATGTGCTGGACGAAGGAGCAACAAGCGGTTTCGGTCGACAGGGTGCAATTCACTTAATGCTCTTGCTATCTGGATATCTTGATGTTCAGATAATCAGCACTATGATGTCCAACTCCGAACCAAGCTCCGTACTGGTTAGTGGCGTCATTCAGAGCACATGTGCCGCAATTCCAACCACCAGTGTAATAATAATAATAATAATGATAATAATAATACTAATAATAATAATAATAATAATAATAATAATAATAACAATAATAATAATAATAATAATCATCATAATAATAATAATACTAATAATAATAATACTAATAATAACAATAATACTACTACTACTAATAATAATAATAATAATAATAATAATAATTAAGTCAGACACGCCCGCCATCCACCGGACATTTCGCTTTTCTCGGCTTAACCAACTACAAAGCTTTACTGTGTACGGTTTCTGGACGACCCCACGACAGAAGTGTAGGGTGGTGATCCAATTTATATCCTTCGTGGCAGTGAAATGATGACAAACTATCACATTTCGGCCGAGATTTAGTCAAGTTGGCGACTTGGTGGAATGCGCCGGGCCTGATTTTCCGCCTCCACGCACCGCACTGACTTCTGATGAGACACCCCGTCCATGGCTATGGCTCTCAGCAATATGTTGCCTGCCATGCCAAGCACAGGGCGTACACTCATGGCACTCTCCAATATGGTGTCGTGAAAATAACGTTGGGCAGGAGATATTAAGAAGTAATCAATCAAACAAGTGTATTAATAAGCAAGTCATCAATCAACATTACTTGCTACACGCACCGGGTCGACCAGTCCTTTCTGGCAGGCAGCCGCATATTGGGCGCTGTCATCTTTCAACTATTTTTCTGTTTCGTTTCTGCACGCGAAATCCCACCGATAAATGAATTTTTTCGCCCATGAAATTATCACCGAAGTATGTTCATACCGATAAGAAGCGTGCCACATGCATGTTATTACCGACGGCATGTGCCAAATGTGCCTACGTATTCACGGCTGTCGTGCAGCCAGCAGCACGTCAGTGAGGCACCGCTGCTTACGCACGCCGGGCCACCGAGCCTCGGGACGCTGCGATAAGGCGGCCGGCCAGATAAGGCCAGGCGTGGCCAGGCGCCCCGCCAGATGTGGCCAGACGCGGCCGGGCGACCCCCTCAGACGCGGCCAGGAACCCCGCCAGACGCGGCCAGGAGCCCCGCCAGATAAGGTCAGGAGCCCCGCCAGATAAGGTCAGGGGCCCCACCAGATAAGGCCAGGAGCCACGCCAGACGTGGCCAGGAGCCCCGCCAGATAAGGTCAGGAGCCCCCCCAGATAAGGTCAGGAGCCCCGCCAGACGCGGCCAGGGGCCCCGCCAGACGCGGCCAGGAGCCCCGCCAGACGTGGTCAGGAGCCCCGCCAGACAACACCCCAGGGGCCCCGCCAGACACCACCCCAGGGGCCCCGCCAGACACCACCCCAGGAGCCACGCCAGACACCACCCCAGGAGCCACGCCAGACACCACCCCAGGCGCCCCGCGCCGGTCGCCGGCTCGGCTGGGACGGCGCACTGTTTGCTCCATTCTCTTTGTTCTGGATCCGCGCGCTCCTCATCGTTTTCGCCCGTACCTTTCCCCCCATGCTCTCCAACCTCTCATATATAAGCTGGCTGTCAAAAACTGAGGCCATATATAGTCGGCATATCTTCGCTCTGTGCCTCCACGGAAAACTGTTGGTCTCGCTCTCTGCAATAGGACGAATGCAGAAGAACGTTTGGAAGATATCTCAGAGACAACGGGGCGATGCTAGCAGGATGCTGCAATACTTAGTAGAGCGATGATGAGTTAAAGTGCAGTTACTGGTCGGTGCAGACTTCCCACGCATGCCCCCCTTCGTTCCATTATTATCTTCTCATCCTCGCCTACGCCGGCGTGAAATTGACGCCTCCTTTGGGCTTCAATTGGCCAACTCTCATCGTAAACTTTTAGTTAACCCGCTCGGTTTCTCTTTTCACTTCTTCTTCCTCTTTCAGCCTGGCTGATAACAAGCCACCATTTCCTTTGCCTTCCCCTTTGCCTGGACCAGCTTGTAGTGATAACTTAACGACATAAAGACATAAAAGATCAGTGCAACTATAAGCCACAAGGGCCCTTCTTGGTTGCACTTTGAACACTGAACCAGTTGCCCACCAAGTCTGTCAATCAACCCTCCCTGGAATACAGAAAAACAAGCCCCCTATTCTTATAATGATTGTCTATGCCGTTTTTAAAGATGTTCAGTGTGTTGCTACCGACAATTGTTCCTGAGCTGGTTCCAGTGTTCTACTACCCTGTTGGTGAAGAAAGACTGTCTTAACCTTGTCCTGCTGTGATTAACTTTAATTTTGAATTGATGACCTCTAATTGCATCATTTCTGTTAAATTCAAACATTTCCCTGATATATCCCTGTTCCTGACCATGAACAAATTTAAAAACCTCGATGAGATCTCCTCTCAGCCTTCTATATCTAAGTGAAAACATATTCAATTTCTTCAATCTTTCCTCATATGCCAGGTTGCCTATACCATTAACCATTTTTGTTGCCCTCTTTTGTACTCTCTCTAAAAGCCAACAATCTTTCTCATAACTAGGGGACCAAGCTTGGACACAGTATTCCAAATGTGGCCTGACATATGCACAGTAAAGCTTCCTGATGACCTCCTCACTTTTGTATGACACATTCCTCTGTATCGCCCCAAGCATTCTTAGTGCCTTCTTCCTGGCTTCTTTGGTCTGTTCTGATGCCCCCAATTTTGTGTTCAAAATAACACCTAAGTCCTTCTCCTGCTGAGTCACAGATAGTACTTGGCCATCCATCAAGTATGGCGCCTTCATATGCTGCCTACCTACATGCATGACTTTGCACTTATCAAAATTAAACTTCATTTGCCATTTTTCGGACCACTTCACAAGCTCGTCTAAGTCGTTCTGCAGCAAAACCTGCTCATTGTGCCTGTTATTGCCCTAAAGATCTTAAAATCATCCGCAAATTTCAAAACCTTACTGCTTAGGCCACATTCAATGCTATTCACAAATATAATGAACAACAGTGGCCCCAGTACCGACCCTGAGGGACTCCACTAAGAACATTTTGCCATGATGACTTTGTACCATTAAGCATCACTGTCTGCTGTCTATCTGGAAGCACAACTCAATCCATTTTAGGATGCTACCTGAATGCCATGGACCTGAAGCTGATCATTAACCGTTTATGGGGTACGTTGTCAAAGGCCTTACTAAAGTCAAGATATGCTACATCAACCTGATTTCCCTGATCAAATTGTTCTGTATCAAAATTTAAAAAGTCCAAGAGATTTGTGAGACACGATCTCCTTTTCTAAACCCATGTTAGTATCTTGAATAAATCTGTTTCCTTCCAGAAAACTAACTATTCTATCTTTGATAATTGATTCGAGTACCTTGCAGACTAGGGATGTGAGGCTTACTGGCCTATAATTTTCAACTTTCCCTCTTTCTCCTTTCTTGAAAATAGGAGCTACATTTGCCCTTTTCCAATCTGTTGGAATTTCATTTTGTGAAACTGATCTACAAAATATTATACTAAGTGTAATTGCCAGTTCCTTTTCAGCTTCCCGCAATACCCTAGCATAAATTCCATCAGGTCCTGCTGCCTTGTTTGGCTTTATTTTTCTGATATAATTGAAAACAACATCACTATCAATGAAATCAACATTGTGTATCTGATCACCTGTCACTGAACTGTGGTTCACGGTTGGCAAATTTGTCACATCCTCCACTGTAAACACTGATTTAAACTGCTTGCTCAGCTCCTCAACCATCTCACCATCCTCACTCAATATAGTCCCATTTACCTCCAGTGGACCAATTGTGCTTGACACTTTAATTAGCTTGTAGAAACTAAAGAACTTTTTACTGTCCCCATTACAGTTCCTAGCCAAATCCAATTCTTTTGCCCGCCTTGCTGCTCTGGTTTTCTGCTTCACAGCATCTCTAGCTTTTTGATACGACCTTAGATTTACGATATTTGAAGCTTCCTTAAATACTCTAAATGCATCTTTCTTAGCCTTAATTGATCTTTTCAAATCTGGTGTAAGCCATGCTGGCTTTCCTACCCTTCTTTTGCGCCTTTGCTTTTGGGGGACATGTTTAATCTGAATTTCCCTCAAGTAAGATTTGAACTTTTCCCACATTTCACAGGCATTTAAATTTTAAAAAAAAATATTCTTCCCATTTTATGGCACTTAAAGCCTCTCTCATGGAGTCAAGGTCTGCCCTGTTAAAATTTGGAATATTTGCCAAGTTATCCTTGATTGTCCCTGCTATTTGTACCTTAAATCTCACTATGTTATGGTCACTTCTTCCCAGAGTTTCTCCTGGGAAGAGACAGTCAAGTCTTGAACTAAATCACTTAAATCTGAGAAGACAAGGTCCAAGAATGAGCCCTGCCTGGTTGGTTCCATTACAAACTGGTGTAAGAACAAGTCCTCTTCAAGGCATTTCCTAAACAGTTTACATGATGGGGAGCCAACACCAACATTTTCATATCCTTTTAGATTAAAGTCACCAAGAATAAGGCATTTCCTCTGAAAGTTTCTACTGATTTCCTCACAAATCACCTTATCGAGCTCCAGTTGCTGAGAATGTGGCAAGGTTCCTGATCGATACAAAGCTCCAATCCTCAGTTTATTGCTGTTGCCTCTTCCCACAGCAACATCAAGCCAAATGGACTCCACAGACACATTTTTTACCCCATCTGCTACTTTCTGGGAACTGTATAAGCTATTCACATAGAGCATTACACCACCCCCTTTCACTGCTGGACCCCTATTGCATGAAAACATATTGTATCCCTGGATCTCATAGTCCTGCAAGTTTTCCCCAAAATATCCCTCACTGACCCATGCCTCAGTAATGCAAACAAAATCTGGTTTCTCCTCAGCAACATAACACTTAAACTCATCAAATTTGGATCGAATGCTCTGAGCATTAAGCATCATACACTTAACAAAAGTTCCATAACCCTCTTTGGCTTTTTCATGTTGAGTAGCTCTATCATCTCTGGATGAGCTGCCACTCTGCCCCCTTGATCTACTGCTACCCCTATTTGCTGACTGTGAGGTGTTTGCAAGACTTCTCTCTCTGTCAGCTACATCCCCAATGACCTGCCTAGTTTCTCTGTTTCCTAATGAGAGCCTCCTCATACCTATTGCTGAGCAATTCAACTCCTCTCTTGCTCAAATGTAACCCATCTAATGCAAACATTTCAGTCCTCCCCCAGAAATCCCCCACAAATCCAAGAACCCCACCCCAAAAAACTTGCCACGAGTCGCCTTTCGACATGCGTTCACGTTACACACCGGAGTTAGGTATTTGAGAGCAGCGTCCGTGACACGTCGGCTTCACCTGGAAGGGGAGTGATGCATGCACTCCACAACGACAACGATAATTCAGGGGAATATGACGGTTTTGTATTTATATCAACTCTTTCCATGCAATCCACATTGACGTAATGCTAAATACCAAACTCATAAAACCATGAAGTCATAAAGTGTTCAGAATTCACAAGTACCACGAGGGCCCATCTGGGTTAAGGCTGTAAAGAGAAGATAGTAAAAGCTTGAACAAAAAGATACTCAACAACCTAATAAGTACTGTATTCTAATTTCTAAAGACACTATCTACCATATAGTGCCTACCTACCAACACCTATTTACCTACCTGTCTACCCCGGCATGTCTAGCCCTATTCACTCGATCTCGCAAAGCACACGCGTGGATCGAGTGACCGCCACACCCCAATCAATACCATATTCCCGTTCCAGAGTATCTGTCTACCCCGACATACATTCACTTGATTTTGCATAACCCACTCCTCCACACCCATGCCCCATCAATTATTTTCCACTCCAGTCATGCCTTCTTCAAAGGGGCGTGCACAATGTACACCTACTAGCATAAATATCACCCAGTCCACCACCAATTAGAACTTAAAACAAGATTCTCCAACCTAAAAATGTGTCCACGATCTTATAAATGCACTCAATCCGAGACTTCCCACAACATCAGCAAGCAGCATATTCCATCAATCGGCCACCTTTTGACTGAAAACCTGCTGGCGCTTAACTGTCCCATACCCTGGCTTGTCCAGCCTAAATTGATGACTCATAAATGGTGGTATAAATAGAAGAGCATCATTCACATTGAATTATCTAACCATTAAAAAATGTTATACATTTCAATCGCATCTTCCCTTAATGTCCAATGTTTCACTGGGCACATATATTGTGCCATAAGCCTTTCTCCATATTCTATGTTACCTAGTGCACTTATGAGTCTAGTGGCTTTGCGCTGCAATCTTTCTAGCATATCTATATCTCTTTCTAAATAAGGGCTCCATGCCTGTACAGAATATTCCAAGTGGAATATTCTGGCTTGTCAGCACATAGGATAAGCATAGTTTTCCATGACTTCCTTGCTCTTATGCCTCACACTCCTGATAATGATTCCCAGCATTCTGATTGTCTGATACAGGGAGACATTAGGGGTCATATTTTAATTATATCCATGCAATGCCGATTCCATGCCAGACATAAAATCATATTTCGATAACAATTATTCAGCATTATCGCCCCTGCGCCAGCGCTGATGCACGGACAGTGGGGTGTTTGACTTAGGCTACTTTCTACTCAAGTATAATATTTGTTCCATATCAATAAGGAGACTGTGCAGCTTGGTGCGTGTGAATGAGAAACCAAGATTCGTGAAGAAAGATTACACGAATTTCTAGATCTTTAGCGGAGTAGAATTTCTATTTGGGCTGATCGGTCTAACTGAAAGCATTGTCTAACACAGGTGACATGTGCAATGGCTATGGTCACTGATACATCAAGTTCAAATAACGGAAAAGACGTGATAAACTGTGCAAAATGACAATCATACGTTTTCCACCCAATCTGATAATTTTATACCTATAAATTCGAAAAGCTTTACTTTTCGTTGAAAATTATCCCCCCCCCCCCCAAAAAAAAATGGAGAAAAAATCGAAGCTCAAACTGACCCAAAGAAATCAAACCGAATTTCCCTACCATAATCGAATCAGAAATAAACTCGGCGTATCAAATGTTCCTAGTCTAGTCATTTTTACTTCGTATTTATAACCTCTAAAGCGCCCGGAATGCATGTGTATATGGGACGGTCCAGGTTATATTTCAGTGAATCTGACCTGATATTAAGGTAAAACTTGGCACGCATTTAGGATGCAATTTGCAACTACATATATTCCGAGTGGTCCAAGATATTGATTAGCAAGAACGTTAGGCGGGGAAAGACATCTTTGTAGCTTAAATCTTCATTTGATATAAAGACATGACCTGAGGTCGCATGCCTCATTTTTTAGGTTTTCTTCCCTGATTTATCTACGCACTCGTGTTTCATTTCTGACTGTATCTTGTTACGAAAAGTGTTTCAATATTGGTACATCCACATGGAGACGAGATTATGATGTGACATAAACCCACCCCCTTCACCATAAATATTTCTTATAAATACAATGTGCGCAAAAAAAAACAAAAAATTTTAAAACCCCCCCCCCCCCCCCAAAAAAAAAAAAAAAAAGGGAAAAATTAAATAAAAATAAAAAAAAAAAAAAAAAAGGAAAAAAAAAAAAAAAAAAAAAAAAAAAAAAAAAAAAAAAAAAAAAAAAAAAAAAAAAAAATTATAAAAAAAAAAAAAAAAAAAAAAAAAAAAAAAAAAAAAAAAAAAAAAAAGAAAAACTTCAGTCAAAGGATTGTTGATCAGTGAAATAGTTTACCTGCTGATGTTGTGAGGAGTCCCTCATTTAATGTATTTACAAATAGGGTAGACACTATTTTAGGTTGCAAAGTCTTATCTTTGAGTTCTAAGGGGTGGTGAATGGGGTGATATCTATGCTAAGTGGGTGTGCACTGTACAGGCCCCTTTAGGCGGGCTTGGATGGAGTCCGAAAATTATGTTTTATCATGCTGATAAACTTAGTATTATACTAGCTGTATAGGGTATATTATACTACTAGCATTACATTGTACTATATAGGGTGTACCTAGCAGTGGATTCAGCACCGACCTTCGGGTACGTGATACTGATGAGTTTGGTTGTGGTAGCACAATGGGACAAGATTGGAGGAGTTTGGAGTTGTTGAGGAGTGTGATGTACAATATCAGGTGAATGTTGCTATATAGGCTGGGATATATAGTCCCCTTGGAACATGAGATAATTGATTGATTGTGGTGTGAGCATGTACTTTTCTGGTATCTTTTCTAGATAGGCTTGACCCACATGGGCCCCTGTGTCTCTTATTGAGCCTTAACACTTCATTAACATTATGAAAGCTATAGCGTGAACGGTTCAGATGCTACCTCAGAAAAGTATCAGTCAGTGGGGGCCAAATGACCCCTCCGCAATGTGAGTGTTAAGCGAACTTGACTTGCCATGTCAAATTTGTGTTGAGATATACACCCCCATTGCATGTTGCCAGGGGTCTCTTTCCTGGCTCTTCCCGGGCTCTTCCCTCGCGTCGGCTTCCCGGCCGCCAGTTCACTGGTGGATAGGAATTGTGGTAACCGACAGCTGCATTAAAGTAGCACTAACTGGATTGCGTATTCCGTCAGTCTGGTTAAAACCTGGTGCCACAGCGGGAACGCTGACAAACGAGGCGCTAACCTCATCACACCGGAAGCGGGTCATTGGAGGGAGGGAGGGAGGCCGGGCACGCTGCCCTACCTCTCCCCCGTCTGGTCAAACTTCAGCAGCGGCCGGCCTCCCTCACCAAGACAAAGCGCCCATATAACGGCTTACTTCATACCGTTTGAGCTCAGAAAGTCGACCCAATGCACCTGGCATCGTGTGCAGTTCGCGCCCAGCGGGTGGGTCCTCGCGGTAGCCCCGCTACAGCGGGTGGGTCCTCGCGGCAGCCCCGCTACAGCGGGTGGGCCCTCGCGGCAGCCCCGCTACAGCGGGTGGGCCCTCGCGGCAGCCCCGCTACAGCGGGTGGGTCCTCGCGGCAGCCCCGCTACAGCGGGTGGGTCCTCGCGGCAGCCCCGCTACAGCGGGTGGGTCCTCGCGGCAGCCCCGCTACAGCGGGTGGGTCCTTGCGGCAGCCCCGCTACAGCGGGTGGGTCCTCGCGGCAGCCCCGCTACAGCGGGTGGGTCCTCGCGGCAGCCCCGCTACAGCGGGTGGGCCCTCGCGGCAGCCCCGCTCAGCGGGTGGGTCCTCGCGGCAGCCCCGCTACAGCGGGTGGGTCCTCGGCAGCCCCGCTACAGCGGGTGGGTCCTCGCGGCAGCCCCGCTACAGCGGGTGGGTCCTCGCGGCAGCCCCGCTACAGCGGGTGGGCCCTCGCGGCAGCCCCGCTACAGCGGGTGGGTCCTCGCGGCAGCCCCGCTACAGCGGGTGGGCCCTCGCGGCAGCCCCGCTACAGCGGGTGGGTCCTCGCGGCAGCCCCGCTACAGCGGGTGGGTCCTCGCGGCAGCCCCGCTACAGCGGGTGGGTCCCCACGGCAGCCCCGCTACAGCGGGTGGGTCCTCGCGGCAGCCCCGCTACAGCGGGTGGGTCCTCGCGGCAGCCCCGCTACACACTGCAGTATCGAGAGGTAGCCGGATGGAGGCTGATCATTATAAATATCCTGTCTTACCCACAAAGCCGCCTACAAAATCGCCATATTGCTGTTTAGATCGCCTCGATTTTAGTGTCCTTCAAAAAAGTAGATTTCTTGGCGTTTCCTTGCCATCTCGGTCGGCCCAGGAAAGTCTCCTCGCCAGTCTGTACACTGACGCCATGACCTTAACAGTGAGAAGTCGACTTTCATACCAGAAAGGTTCGCCGTGTAGGATATAATCGCTTCAAATTAAGTAGTGATTAAATTCCAGGTGTCTACGACGATGGCCGGTAACGTGACGGATAATTTCTGGGAGGGACGGCATTCGGCATTCATCACTAAAACGGGCCTGTCGACCTCGTCCTTAGGCCTGCGGCAGCGAAGTGCCATGCATGTGGCAGGACGAAGGCATTCCGGTGGTCACACCTGACACACTCAGGGGTGGTGGATCAGGGGTGGAGGGTGCCAGACGATCCCCTGCTAAAATTGTGGGGTGAAACGTGTTTTTCGACCGCTATCCCTGCCACTCATTATGTATTGATGATGCAAATGACCCGGTTCGATCTAAGCTCTCCAAAATTCGAGCCATTGCGCAAGCAATACTTATCGTGCTTCATGCGATTATAATGATATAAATTAATCCTGGAATGAGGCACTACTGGAACGATTTGTCGTTTATTACTTCAATATATTAGAGTTTGGCCGAAACATCGTGATTTTTCCTCAAGCAAACTGAAAATTCCTAGAAATATCACGGGCTCTCTAGACAGGCCAGAAGCAAAGCATCTCAGTACCTCTTGCTCTTCAAGTGAAATCTGAATCCGCTGGCACTGAGCATACTACAATACATGTCAAGGCATGAATACAACTGAGAAAAGCTCCAGAGACATGGATAGCCGCAAGCCGTCACATAAATAAATATTGTGCAGCTGTCTTCGGCCTGCCGGCTGTGTTCGCCTACCAGTGGTCAACTTCTCGGCCTTCGACTACCCGCAATTATTTAGCTGAGAGGAGAACCACCCTTTCAAAGTCGGGCCTACCGATGGAGAGGTGCAGAACATCCTCAGCACCCAGCGCCACATCGCTGACTTCTGGTGCATACCCAAGCAGCTCAGCGGGTGGTGAAAGTCGCGACAGAAACCTCAACACTGGTGGGAGAATAAAAGGGTCCCGGCTTCATACGCGCCAGATTAGAGCATCGACAGCTGGTGCTAATTGTGACCGCTGGTGCAATCAGTGACAGCTGGTGCTATTAGTAACAACTGGCGCTATTAGTGACAGCTGATGCTATTAGTGACAACTGGTGCTATTAGTGACATCTGGTGATATTAGTTGGTGCTATTAGTGACAGATGGTGCTAATAGTGACAACTGGTGCAATCAGTGACAGATGGAGCTATTAGTGACAGATGGAGCTATTAGTGACCTCTGGTGCTATTGGTGACAGCCGGTGCTGTTGGTGACAGCCGGTGCTAAGTTGGTGCGTTGGTGACAGTGGTGCTGTTGGTGACAGCTGGTGCTATAGTGACAGTGGTTCAGTTGGTGAGCCGGTGCTATTGGTACAGGTGCTTTGTGTTGGTGCTATTGGTGACAGCTGGTGCTGTTGGTGACAGCTGGTGCTATTGGTGACAGATGGTTCAGTTGGTGACAGCTGGTGCTATTGGTGACAGTTGGTGCTATTGGTGACAGCTGGTGCTATTGGTGACAGCTGGTGCTGTTGGTGACAGCTGGTGCTGTTGGTGACAGCCGGTGCTATTGGTGACAGTTGGTGCTGTTGGTGACAGCTGGTGCTGTTGGTGACAGCTGGTGCTATTGGTGACAGATGGTTCAGTTGGTGACAGCTGGTGCTATTGGTGACAGTTGGTGCTATTGGTGATGGGCACCGACTTCGCCAGAGCTTGTCGGTAGAATGCTGCCAACATGAGCAGGTGTGCCGTATGTATGGCGATACGCAGCGTCGTGGTTTATCAATGTGGGCGCTGCAGCATGGCATGCATTTGCCGCCCAAGACAGAAACGAACTGCAGCATGGAGCGCGAAATAGTTGATATACTTTTTTAGTAGTGATCACCAAAAATGGCTCAGATGCTTCGAACCATTGCTGATTTGTAGGGAATCATGAACTAAGCCATGGTATTAATATGCGATATATACCAAAAATGGTTCCATTGAAACTGAAGACTGTGTTTTCTTCCATAATTGTGGGTTGCATGGCACATGGAAAACGTTATCAGTGGCACACCTAATTCAGCTGGAATGTGAAGAGCAGCGTTGCATTTTGGACCAACATCAGCCAGCAGGGAGTGCGATGTGGAGATGAACTCAACAGCTTCGCAAAATAGGGACGTAGGTAAAACAAGTGCTCACTTTGTCCGATTTCTCGGCGTTTACACGTGGAATATGCAAATATTGGGTGGTCAAGAGGGTGGGGAGGGACACTCCTCCCACCATGGGCTTCACCACCACCACTGGAGTTTTTGGAGCCAGATCACCGCGATTATCTAGAATCTGGAAGTGGGGCTGGAGCAAATGTTAATGCGGTTGTTGGTTCCACTCTACCGGTGACATTTTATCTTGGCACACCGTTGCATACAATTAACGTGCATCAGCATGATGTATTTCCTGCCCTCATTTTGCCTGGGCTTCAGATAGCGCAACACCACTCAAGACCGGCAATCGAGAACTTCCATCCCCAGTGAGACTGTGAACTTGGACTATTTATGGCGCGGAAGCAAACTGATGAAATGCAGCTACTGGGGATGTGCACATTGGCAGGTCAGAGTATCCAACGTACGATTGTCTATGATTGTCGTATATTAAGTGACGAGTCACCTACGATTTCCCAGAATCGTCGGACCACCACTGCCGAGTGATTCCGGCGTTGCGGTCGGCGCGACAGGACTCGGTGCCGCCAGCTCTGTCTGCGTCTGCCAACAGGATAGGGTGACGCCCCTGTTGGCAGCTGGCCCCGGCAGCCCGCCGCGAGGGCGGCTCAATGCAGGGGGCTGAGACAGGGGCGGCCGATGACCGCGGCGCCGAGTCCGCCCGGCGGCCGCCCCTCGGGCATGCATATAACATGAGCGCGGTGGCCGGCGCCCGGCCGCGTCAGCAGATGCGCTTCTGCCGGCGGGGAATTATGACAGTGTCAAACCCACGCGTCACAATGCGGTGTCGCGCCGGTCGGCGACGCGCCAACCTGCCGACCATGTCGATACGGTGGCGCCAATCTCGGCCGCCCGGAGACCGATGGGGCGCCGCCGCGCGGCGACGCGCCAACCTGCCGACCATGTCGATACGGTGGCGCCGATCTCGGCCACCCGGAGACCGATGGGGCGCCGCCGCGCGGCGACGCGCCAACCTGCCGACCATGTCGATACGGTGGCGCCAATCTCGGCCGCCCGGAGACCGATGGGGCGCCGCCGCGGCGACGCGCCAACCTGCCGACCATGTCGATACGGTGGCGCCAATCTCGGCCGCCCGGAGACCGATGGGGCGCCGCCGCGCGGCGACGCGCCAACCTGCCGACCATGTCGATACGGTGGCGCCAATCTCGGCCGCCCGGAGACCGATGGGGCGCCGCCGCGCGGCGACGCGCCAACCTGCCGACCATGTCGATACGGTGGCGCCAATCTCGGCCGCCCGGAGACCGATGGGGCGCCGCGCGCGGCGACGCGCCAACCTGCCGACCATGTCGATACGGTGGCGCCAATCTCGGCCGCCCGGAGACCGATGGGGCGCCGCCGCGCGGCGACGCGCCAACCTGCCGACCATGTCGATACGGTGGCGCCAATCTCGGCCGCCCGGAGACCGATGGGGCGCCGCCGCGCGGCGACGCGAAACGCCACACAGCGCGGCCGACGGCGCACCTCCGCAACCTCCGGGTGTTTTCGCCGCACGCCCGAGGCGCCGGAGCCGGCGCCAGCAGGTCGCCGGGTCGCCGGCCAGCAAGGCGTTTGTATATGGGTTGCATTTGCACTTGTAAATGGGTATTGGTGCTGGTGCGTGCAGGTCGAATACCTGGACCGTGTGTTTGGGCACACGTGGGATCGTTGGGCTGCATTTTCTTCCCAGGGAGATCATTTTCACCCTTCTCGTCGGGACGTCGTCGATGACTGTATGTTACATATTCTTCGTGGAAGAAGCAACGACTGGCGCAAACTGGAATTGACGTGCATGAAGCTGATGATTACATCGCAGCCTGCATATCACCTAGCTTGGATGGCAGGCATCAGTTGAAATTCATCGAGCTGGCTCCATCATTTTCTTGAGCGCGATGTTTTCCCATCCCGTATGTTGGACTCCCGACGAGCTGCAGGGAATTGGGCGAAGATGATTTAAAATGGAAACTAGATTAAGATAAACTCCACATGTTCCTAGGCGGCCGTTCAACCTGCCGCCTAGTATGCGCGAAAGTAGACCCACATCGTTCTTGATTGTTGAACACCAAAGCGCCATCATTTATCAGAGGTGAAAAATGGCTGCCGCATATCCTTGCGACAGGACGGGAACTACTCTGAAGCGGTGCGCAGAGTCATCGAGGGGTGGATTGCATTCCATCACGAGGCGACTCATCGAGTCGAACGGTACGTCGAATACGACGCCCGCCGCCGGCACTGCCGCATGATTGACAGCATGCTTTTGGCTGAAACGCTTCCGTCGTATGACTTTGCATCGCAGCTTTGTGTTTGGACACTTCGAAAAAGAATGCGAGCAAAGGCACTAGTGCTGGCCGTTTGGACTGGAGGATCCTGCTGCGTCGGGGGTGGCCACCTCGTGCAGTGACTCAGTACCCGCCAGTAGCTGCTGACATCAGCGGCAGATATAGCCGTCTGGTGTGGACACCTCGTGCAGTGACTCAGTACCCGCCAGTAGCTGCTGACATCAGCAACAGATCTAGCCGTCTGGTGTGGACACCTCGTGCAGTGACTCAGTACCCGCCAGTAGCTGCTGACATCAGCGGCGGATCTAGCCGTCTGGTGTAGACACCTCGTGCAGTGACTCAGTACCCGCCAGTAGCTGCTGACATCAGCGGCAGATATAGCCGTCTGGTGTGGACACCTCGTGCAGTGACTCAGTACCGGCCAGTAGCTGCTGACATCAGCGACAGATCTAGCCGTCTGGGGTGGCCACTTCGTGCAGTGACTCAGTACCGGCCAGTAGCTGCTGACATCAGCGGCAGATCTAGCCGTCTGGTGTAGACACCTCGTGCAGTGGCTCAGTACCCGCCAGTAGCTGCTGACATCAGCGGCAGATCTAGCCGTCTGGTGTGGACACCTCGTGCAGTGACTCAGTAACGGCCAGTAGCTGCTGACATCCGCGGCGGATCTAGCCGTCTGGGGTAGACACCTCGTGCAGTGACTCAGTACCCGCCAGTAGCTGCTGACATCAGCGGCAGATCTCGCCGTCTGGGGTGGACACCTCGTGCATTGACTCAGTACCGGCCAGTAGCTGCTGACATCAGCGGCAGATCTAGCCGTCGGGGTGGACACCTCGTGCAGTGACTCAATACCCGCCAGTAGCTGCTGACATCAGCGGCGGATCTAGCCGTCTGGGGTAGACACCTCGTGCAGTGACTCAGTACCCGCCAGTAGCTGCTGACATCAGCGGCAGATCTAGCCGTCTGGGGTGGACACCTCGTGCAGTGACTCAGTACCCGCCAGTAGCTGCTGACATCAGCGGCAGATCTAGCCGTCTGGTGTAGACACCTGGTGCAGTGACTCAGTACCCGCCAGTAGCTGCTGACATCAGCGACAGATATAGCCGTCTGGAGTGGACACCTCGCGCAGTGACTCAGTATCCACCAGTAGCTGCTGACATCAGCAACAAATATAGCCGTCTGGTGTAGACACCTCGTGCAGTGACTCAGTACCAGCCAGTAGCTGCTGACATCAGGACAGATATAGCCGTCTGATGTGGACACCTCGTGCAGTGACTCAATACCCGCCAGTAGCTGCCGACATCAGCGGCAGATCTAGCCGTCTGGTGTGGACACCTCGTGCAGTGGCTCAGTACCGGCCAGTAGCTGCTGACATCAGCGGCAGATCTAGCCGTCTGGTGTGGACACCTCGTGCAGTGGCTCAGTACCGGCCAGTAGCTGCTGACATCAGCGGCAGATCTAGCCGTCTGGTGTGGACACCTCGTGCAGTGGCTCAGTACCGGCCAGTAGCTGCTGACATCAGCGGCAGATCTAGCCGTCTGGTGTGGACACCTCGTGCAGTGACTCAGTACCGGCCAGTAGCTGCTGACATCAGCGGCAGATCTAGCCGTCTGGTGGGGACACCTCGTGCAGTGACTCAGTACCGGCCAGTAGCTGCTGACATCAGCGGCAGATCTAGCCGTCTGGTGGGGACACCTCGTGCAGTGACTCAGTACCCGCCAGTAGCTGCTGACATCAGCGGCAGATCTAGCCGTCTGGTGGGGACACCTCGTCAAGTGACTCAGTACCGGCCAGTAGCTGCTGACATCAGCGACAGATATAGCCGTCTGGGGTGGACTCCTCGTGCAGAGACTCAATACCGGCCAGTAGCTGCTGACATCAGCGGCAGATCTAGCCGTCGGGGGTGGCCACCTCGTGCAGTGACTCAGTACCCGCCAGTAGCTGCTGACATCAGCGGCGCATCTAGCCGTCTGGTGTGGATGTCGCCTGGCCAAAGTCCGTCAGACGGGGCGGAGCAGAGCAGAAAACAGCGCCAGCTGATCGAATGCTTGCATGACTTGCATGCTTGCATGACGAACGTGGTAGTCTACATCATTCCGTGCACCGCGTCTCTCCATCCAGCAGAGACCGAAAGTTATTTGGTAGGGGGCTCACATTGGCCCTCCCCATTGACCTCACCTTCACCTTCTTTGCACTGCGAGTGGCAGTACGTGCTCCGACACTGCGAGGGCTAACGGTGGAGAGCATTTATCGCGTAGCTTTATGGGTGCGTGCAGGTACGCTGTAGTTACGCCAAGCAGTTCTGTGATTGCAGCGCGGCACATGTTAGGATTGCGGCTGGATGCGCATCAACGAAAAATATGGCGTCCTACACCTGTCCTCTATTGTTCTATGCATGCCCTTAAATGTGTCCGGTGTTGAGCTTTATTGAACATATTCCACAACAAAACCATAGCAAATGGTGCATGTATGCATGTACCCCACATGCAGTTTCGTGTGAGCACATGAAGGCAGCTGTTCCTTGCGCTTTCCCAAGCACCAAGGCAAACCATAACGACAAAGGACACCGGCGCAAATGGACCCCACCGTGTCAGTAATCCTTCCTGAATAGCATCGATATAACCGCTAGACCCCTCGGAGCAAACTACCAGTGATAATTACCGAACTCGTCACGGGCCACCCCTGCTGTCAGTTTCCAGTAGCGTCGCCAGCCACGGTACCCCGCCCCCGGTGGGGCAGCGTGTGCCCAGGACGACAGCGGTTCGATGCCAGACAGGCGCCGACAAGGCGTCAGTGAATTCCTCACTTATACATAAGTGACGTCTCCCTGATGCATTATGAAAAGAACATGTGTTTGCCGACGCTATGACACGCAACACCTTCATTGGACACCTGGTGGTGTCTGGACGGGCAACTGAACGTCGACGATATGGGGATGTGCATGCAGGCAGTGGAATTTAATGCCATAGGTGCTTCAGTACGACCGAAAAAAGCATTAACCGCACCAAAAATAAGACCTGGATAGCAAAATAAAGGTTACCATGGATATAAAAGGCGATGAACTGACCAATGAGTGCTAGGAAGACAAAGTGACAAAATGTAGTGGAGGACCAGCCTTGATGTAGTAAACAAATCCAGTCCAGTGATAGCAGACAGAGCTGTAGATACAGAGGTAGAGGAACGTGCACAGTACTTGTGCTCAGATCTCCGGGTGATGCATCCTCCAACGCTCTCCTTCGTCCTCTGTTTACCCTTCTTTAACCTAACCCGTGAATAACGAATAACGAATGCTGAACATTTGTCCATCCACGTCTCCATGCCTCTTTGTAAGTGGACACTGGACTACTGAAGAAGCCCAGAAGATCTCATGAAGACGTCATATACTATGCAGGATTTATCTACTATACCTGGGTTGGACATCTACAACTTCTCTGTGTATGGCTTATTGGCGAGTCGCAGCATGCTAAAACATCACGGCCCATGTCTATACGGCAAGCGACCAACTCCGTCAAATAGGGACTGGACTCCCTCCTTAATGTCGCTCTATGACTGTGAGTATCTCACTTACGTAGTTTGTACTTCCTATGTCGGAGATGTTGGCGGTTTTTATCGTATTTATTGGGCACACATATGTTGATGTTATCCGATCAATGCGGACTTGCCAGTTTTTTCTTCTTTGATAATTCAACTTCAGCCTCTGGAATATGGTAAATATATGCCAAAATCAATAAAAGACGTGATTAGTAACACAGCTATTCGCATCATGGTTCCGGTGTGGTGATGCAGTTCATACTCATATATCTATACCTATGCACGTAGGACCTACAGTTTTTGAAATAGTAATTTAGTCCGAATTCTTGCTGGGGTGGCTTTATGAATCAGTGTTATATTGCTAAGCAGAGCTTGTTGCGTAAACCTTGGCCCCACCATCCAAGCAATGCATTCTAGTTCAACGGCAGAGTTTTGACCGGGAGGTTTATCGTGCCGTCAATACACCGACACGACGGCCCCTGCAGCTCGTACCCAGCCTTTTCGGGCCAGCTGCGAACTGAACCTCCCAGTCGGGGGCTAAATGCGAGCGCACGAAGCGACCCGAGCCTTGCCTTGCCAGGACAGGAGAGACCAGTGCAGGCAGCCGCTCTAGCCAACTGAGCTACCGGGGCGGCAAACCATATGGATCTGGATTATCATATTATGGAAATAGGAGATAGGATCCAATGACTGATCAAATGGAATTACATGATGACGAGATGGCAGTGTGATGTGCTGGCTAATCACACAGGAACATTTGCCATAGCAACGTCGAATATTCCACATGCACATACCGACACACACGTATATATATATCGGTATATTTACGCGTGTATGTATCAATATGTATATATTTGGGTATGTATGCATATGGGAATCCTTGGGCGATAGCTTTGCATTTACGTATGCTTTTGTTCAAAGCGATCTCTGCTTCAACATTCACTCGTTTCTTAACTGTATTCTGCAAGCTTCCTTATTTGGTCCTGTTTCCATCGGCTCAGTTTGACACGAGACTTACCAAAGTCCTCGTACACAGAAGGCACATTAATGTTTGAAGCACTGTTCATCGTCAGAGTGAACGGAGAGCATAGCAAGCTACTCGGGTCGCTCTGCTTCCACGTAGCTTCTCCTGTGTAGGGCTGTTATATCTTGGACATGGCCATTTCGTGCCTTCTGCGCCTGTTATATATATGTATATATATATATATATATATATATATATATATATATATATATATATATATTTGTGTATATAGATCGATAGATACCATTATACATGTTTTATCGTGCTAGCTAGGCTGGGATATATAGCTCCCTAGAAAACTTGAGATAAGGGATTGATTGGGGTGAAAGTATGTACATTTCTAATACCTTTTCTAGATAGGCTCAACCCAGATGGGCCCCTGTGGCTCTTATTAGCCCTAACACTTTATGACTTTATGACTTTATGACTTTATCGTATTGATCATGCTAAGCCCCCAAAAACACCTCGAAGTACTTCAATGTTATTAAAATGTAGTTTACGAAAGCTTTGACTCATAAGTAGGTGTGCGGCATTCCGCCAATATCGAACTTGTGGTATTCGAGTGTACGGATATGCGCATTTTGCATCCTTCTCTACATGTGTGACCAAACTGCACCTGCCTTGCTTGTCTTGGTCATTCTCTCCTCCGCAGTCACTGGTCCCAAAGCCGTGGTTGGGTCAGTCAATCGAGGTGTCTTCGGACGCCACCGCCACTGTCTCTGAGCCAGTGGCGTACCTGGGATGTGCGTCAGGGGAGAGGAAATCGATTTTCAAGCGTTTCTAACGTTCTCCAATTTTTATCATGGTAACAGGATTTTGAGCAACTTTTTGTCTTCAAACAGGCCCATATTCTTATTAAGATAATTAGTGGCAACTTCGATATGCTCTGAAAGGCCCAACCAACCACCACCGTTTATAAGTCACGGAAGTTTAACCCCCGCACCGTACCGTTCAAAGTTTCCATTGTAATGAATATAATGAAACAATTTCATTTCCCTTCCAACACAGGGCAGTCGAGGACCATCACATGCGACCTAGACAGAACGGCGAAGTCTAGTTCGCTTGATGAAGAGTATGTGTTGGTCAGCTGAGCAAGTATCTTTACTCTGCAGTGTCACGTGCCTAACGCCTGCCCCTGTGAACACCTGTGTCCGGAAATACAGGCTTGGCCTGAAGACGAGCGTGCAGGGACAGAATTCAGGGAGTTTGATAACATGTACAATACATTCATGTACACTGCATAGGTCGTCCATTTCACGCAGACACTAAAGCTGCGTCATTAGGGAATACTCGTAGCCAGGCTCTACCAATGGACGAGTTTCACGTGATGGGTATTTTGTTGCAAAAAAACCTATGTAATATTTCGTATACAAAACTGAAGTATTTTGCTGATAGAAGGTGCATTTCCTACCTAATTAAATTATTTCAGTTAAGTGTTGTCTTCGATTAAAAAACCTACTCGTAGTGATGACGTCAGATATGTCGAGCCTCGAAGCGGCCAAGCCAGAGACGCGCAGTGAAGTCTAGATCGGGTATTTCTACGCCAAGTTTTTAACCGAATCACGTCATGGAGAACAAAGTCAGTGCTTGTGGCACTAAACTGAACGATTTTCAAGAAAATGTGAAGCTCAAAAAGGTAGATGACCTATTATGGTGGTAATGCAACAGCTAACCTTTCTCTTTCAAATCCAGGGCATTGTGGTGTCGTGTGAACAAACAGCAAAAGCTTGTACAATGTTTTTGAGTAAAATGAGTGAAATAATGGGAAGGGCCATAGAATAAATTAGATGTGCCTTAGCTGGACACCATGGCTTCCCCTCCAGTGAAAGAGAAGCTGTTTATACATTCAAATTTCTTTTATATTTTTATTCCACAGTGGGATAACTGACATTACATGGTAATGGTACATTGTAAGCTGTACCCCAATGTTGTAATAACTTGACAATTGATTGATGAATCATGACAAGTTTAGTTTATTTATTGAGCATTAATTTATAATTGCATGATAGTTGAAATGCCTGCATGAGGAAATAGGGGAAGGGGGGTATCTGAACATGTTCCATTTCCCCAGCACCTTCATTTCGACGTCTCTCATGTCGTCTCTACATGGGGATGTGTGTGAAATGTGTGCATACATTGATGATATTTTAGCAGATGTCAAGACCTCTAATCAGCATTGTGATGGAAAAGATTGAGTATGATGCCCCATGTAAATGCTGCCATGTTTTGCTGATGTCAATGGAGATATGAGAAGGGACTGCTATCAAATAATAAATTAAAAGGATGCATTGGCCATAGCATATGGTTTTTATATGAGGTACAGATTTTCAGGTTGATTCTGTAGATGCACGGAATGCCAGGCATGTTGTGGAATTTTAATGGGCTTTCTTGCAAGATGTTAATTGTGCTGGTGCAGCAGTTAATGTAATCAATTATCAATAGTTGTAGGAAGACATGATGCTCTCCACAAGTGTAGGCTTGTGTGATCAATCATACGCGGGTGTAGAGCCAGACTGCAAAGTATGGCCAACTGCTTGATGAGGCACACCAGCCTCAGAAAAATCCACACCCAAATGCACCAGGTCAAAGATTGGCATCCGGGAGATGAAATACATGCACCTAATGGAATATAACTTGAGGTAAGAAAATCAAGAGGCTTTAGGCAAGTGCCTTTTCTACATCACCACATTTTCCATGTCCAATCAATCAAATATGTACATGCAACATGATTAAAGCACAAACAACCTCCCTGATTTCATACACCAGTATTTTGAATGAATAGAACACACCTTAACTAGGCAGCTGAGTTTGTGTGCATGAAACAAGCTTGACAGCTACAAATTAAAACAAATGTGGTGCTCTCTGTTTATTTTTGACCATCTCGGCACGCAGCATCGCTTCACAGCATCCTCATCTTGTCTGAACTCGGAAGGCCGATGCATATCGTATCTGGCTTACTGAATTGTAGTTTTACACCTTGGCACAAAGCAAGTATAATAGCGGCGTTTTCTGCGATACATTGTCACCTGACGGTCGGATGCCATTTAAGCTAAAACAGTCACGATTAATCCAAACTCGGCAGCGTCCAATACGCAAAATCGAATGCCCGGCAGTCGACCTTCGCTACCCTCGACATACGTGACGTCACAGATATTTTGACCAATCACAAAGGCAGCCATTCTGAAGTGATTTTTGAATTATTTAAGTGATTTAAAGACTTTTAAAAAATAAATGAATGCCACCAACGTCTTTAGAATTAAAAATCACTAGTGAAACTTGTAAAAAATACGGTTTGTCCCGACATGAAACATGTCCATTCTGGCATACTGTGTCAGCCCACGGACGAATACCGTCCACCCATATCACAATACGCCAAAGTCGGAGAAACGGTGGCAGCGGCCGCCACACAGTGGAGACGCGTCTTCAAAAGTCCGATGCGCTTATTTAGTGCCTGGGTCGTTTTTTTTGGGGGGGGGGGGAGGGGGGGTGGAACAACGTCGCTTTTTGCGGGTCACGGCCTGTTTTGAGCACCTCAAATGCTCTCTTTCTGGCTCCTGTATACTGTCATGGTACTGGTGTGCTCTGGAGTACTCCAGGTGTTATTCATGGCCTCAACGCGTGTTTTACAGCCCCATCGCTTTTTCCGGGTCTCAGTGTGTTTTGGAGGGCCCCGGCAAGTTTTGGGGATCGGTGTGCTTTTAGGGTTCCGCTGTGTTTACTGGTGTTTCCCAACATGATGGTGTGTGGCTTCTGAAGCGAATTTGTGTGGCCCCGACAAGGTTTTTTGGGGCCCAGTGCAACTTTTCGGGCCCCGATGCGATTCTTCGGACCCAGCGCGGATTATTGGGCCCAACGCCAGTTGGTGGGGAAGCAACGATATTTCTTTCGAGTCTTCTGATTTTTTGGGAACCCCGAGTCGATATTTCGAGCCCAAATTTATTTTAGGGGCCACTGCTTAATCTGTCGGGTCCCCGGCATCATTTTTTTCCATTTTGCATTGACGTTATTGTGCTATAATTTTATCTATGATATCATGCACCGGATGGGCAACATTATAAGTATCAGTTGAATAACCAGCCTTATGCTTATAATAATATAACGTAATCGAAATTAATCTAGATATATTTCGCTTCCGAAGCGTCTTTAGTAGATACCGTAGACACATCCAAAGAACTAAAACGTCACAAATGGCACAGCCAGCACAAATAATATCGCTTAACACGTGACTTAGTCCCAAATTCACAGCACACAAATAAGCGCAAAACGGGGACATTCTTGGTGACCCAGAAAAAGAGGAAAAAGGAAAAGAGGAAAGGTGCAGAAAAAATGGGAGATAAACAGGCAAGGGGAGAGACACATGGGGAAAGAGAGCGAGAAAGCGAGGATGCGAGAAAGTCATAAAGTCATAAAGTGTTAAGGCTTAATAAGAGCCACGGGGCCCATCTGGGTTAAGCCTATCTAGAATAGGTACTAGAAATGTACATACGCTCACCCCAATCAATCCCTTATCTCAAGTTCCTAGGGAGCTATATATCCCAGCCTATCTAGCACCATTCACTTGCTATTGCATAACACACTCAACAATTACAAACTCCTCCAATCATACCCATTGTGCTACCATAGCCAATCTCATCAGTATCACATCCCGAAGGAAGGTGCTGAATCCACTGCTAGGTATACCCTATATAAAGTTATAAAGCGTTTAGACTTAATAAGAGACCCAAGGGCCCATCCAGTTAAGTCTGTAAATGGAAGATACCATAAGCCTGGTAAAAAGACCTACCCTAACCATCCCACATCCTGAAGAAACCAGTACACCAATATCCCACAAACCTATCAATGCCTATCTACCCTAGCTATCCAGCCCTATTCCACTGATTCCTCTTAACACATGTGGATTGAATATCTTATCAATAATTTTCAAACTGCCCTCAGGAGCAGGAGGAGCCCTCAGGAGCTGTGAGATAGCACATACTTCTTAGGCTGCATTGGATGCGCTGACTTGTATGCAGAATGACTGGTGCGGCCATTGGCTTGATGTATAATTATGTTGTGTATTGTCCATCCAAGGCAACTGTCCGAAGAGTATCAAGAAACGGTATGTGGTGATTTAGTGATGAATCGATAGGTTCGATAGTGAAATTGATGGCAGGATGGAAATAATTGACAAGTTGAAATAATGGTCTAGGGAATTCGAGCCATGTAGATTAATTCCAAAAATATCATATATGTATCGAAGATACAGGGCTGGCTGGGCACGGAAAGTCGCAAGTAGCATGGACTCAATAGAGTCCATGACGATAATTCAACTGATAATTATTGTGCTGTTGTGCAAGACTGATTAGTCAAGGCATGCGTGAAAGCAGCATTATTTTGAGACTAATGCCTATGTATTTACCGTCATATTTGGCGTGTGTGGTTTGCTGTCGTCCGAGAGACTTCCGACAAGGTACGCAGTGCTGCTGTGCTACTCCCTGCTGAGGGAATATTCCGTGACTCTCAGTGACCTCATGGCGCCAAGAGGAGTTTAGTCGTACATTCTGAGGACAGTTGGTGAGTGCGGTAACGAGGCGGTGTTCAGCGATTCTTGAGAAATAATCCCCTCGTGTTTCATGTTGTAACTCTTCCGTCAAATAACGGATTAGCACCCAAGTGGCTATTGCGCGGTACTAACCTCGCCGGACACTAAGGGCGCCACCCACCCAGGAAAACGTCCCGACCGACCCACCAATGAAGTCCTAATTATGGCGGGAAAGGGTCTCGAGAGGGGAGGTGTATAAGTGGAATATATAAGCCTTTATATAAGTGGAATTAACTTATCAGTGACCATTTGCTTTCGACCTTGTCTTGGGTGAGGTTCTGTCTGTTCCGTGCCTGTGAACTCCAACACCCTGCACCATGGCCGAGGGAAACAGCCAGCCGCTGGTGGAGAAGTCCAAGTTCTTCGCGACTTCAATCAAGGTACGTTTCCAAACAGCTGGGTTCCTGCTGTTGAGCTGCGACTCTACTTGCTGCTGCTATCTCTAGGTGAGGAATATGAGTGAATCTACGAACAAATTGACTGTTGTTTCGACCCCCGAGTGTTCATGATCCCTTTCAGTGGAATGTCACGCCAGGCCCGCGCTATGTGTTCACATATTTACAAGCTATTCAGTTCGTAGCCAGTCGGTGTACGATTCTGGCTGGATAATTGCGACTTGCCCTACCACCTCTTGTGTGTGTGTGTGTGTGTGTGTGTGTGTGTGTGTGTGTGTGTGTGTGCCCTTGGTCAGTTGTGTGTTGTCCAGCTTGCACTCTGACCCCTGTCCGCACCATCAGCCACCCGGCGGTCAGCTGTATGACACGTGGCCACCCTGCTGCACAGGAGCACCAGCCGGACACAATCTCTGAGTCGCGCCTGTCGGTGCGGCAGATGGTGGCGCGCTGGATGTACGACCACACCTGCTGGATGGTGGAGGAGTGCGTGTGTCGCATCTGCAACGCCGTCACTGCCGCCTACGAACGCGACCAACACAACTGGCTGTTCTGCGGAGGCGACCCGGAGCAGTGTGACCTGTGTCGCGGTCTCATCGACCACTTCCTGACCGAGCAGGACAACCGCGGCAGGTGAACTGCACCTCGGCCTCCGTCGCTGTGTCTGTGCCTTCCTGGCCCAGCAGGACAACCGCGGCAGGTGAACTGTGCCTCGGCCTCCGTCGCTGTGTCTGTGGCTTCCTGGCCCAGCTGGACAACCGGGACAGGTGAACTGCTCCTCGGTCTCCGTCGCTGTGTCTGTGGCTTCCTGGCCCAGCTGGACAACCGGGACAGGTGAACTGTGCCTCGGCCTCCGTCGCTGTGTCTGTGCCTTCCTGGCCCAGCAGGACAACCGGGGCAGGTGAACTGCACCTCGGCCTCCGTCGCTGTGTCTGTGCCTTCCTGGCCCAGCAGGACAACCGGGGCAGGTGAACTGCACCTCGGCCTCCGTCGCTGTGTCTGTGCCTTCCTGGCCCAGCAGGACAACCGCGGCAGGTGAACTGCACCTCGGTCTCCGTCGCTGTGTCTGTGGCTTCCTGGCCCAGCTGGACAACCGGGACAGGTGAACTGCTCCTCGGTCTCCGTCGCTGTGTCTGTGCCTTCCTGGCCCAGCTGGACAACAATTGTCCACCACAGATGAACTGCACCTCGGTCTCCGCCGTTGTGTCCTGTCTTGTCCGGCGAATTATGCCCTGTGATTGTTAGTGCATCATCTGTGGTGGAAAATATATTTACGGAAATTGTAACTTTTTGTGGAGAGTACGGAGATGAACTGAGAGGTGACGGATCGTGCACTGAGGGGAAGGTGCACAGGTTAGACGCGAATATAATTATTAAATGGTGGATCACGCAATTGTGAGAGCCGTTAGCTTATTCTGCAGTTGAGGTCATCTTGCCGGTAGCAGCTACAGACTCGGGGCACATCATACAACCAGCGCCAGCCTGGCAGCCCGACATATTCTTGTGGTGTACATGCCACCGAGCTGTATCAGGGGCAGATATAGCCGTCTGATGCCGATGAGGCCTGGCCAAAATCCGTCAGAGGGGGCGGAGCAGAGCAGTAAACAGCGTCACCTGATCGAATGCTTTCTGACTGACGAACGTGATTTGGAGTATGTGAGGTCAATTAGATATCTTAAAGGTGCTAGAGAAATACTTAATTCTGGGACATTAAGGACGCGGTTAAAATTGGCCAGTTGAGGTGGATGATTAGCCAGAATGTCATTCCCCTATATCTAATAGAGGTCAAATTCACAGATATACAATGCTACGCACTACTAGACGGATGCAGGTTTGTTTTCAAAAATTAGGCAAGAATTGAAATTGAAGGAGACCGATATTATTAAAATGCAGCATTCAAATAATGGCAGTAGGTACGAAATGTGCTGCTCAGAAATCCCTCGGTAACGAAACGGACATAACTTTCTTTACTTAATTCTAGAGGGGATAGAATATCCCCTCCAACACCTAGGCTCCCTGTCTTCACCCCTGACAGACAATGCAACTACGACATTGAGGTAGGATGACGTGTTGGCTCACTGTTGAGCTCATGAGAAGAAAACGTGTCCAACGAAACGATGAAAACATAGCAGGTTTGTTAATCTCAGAACAATGCGGAATTCTGTTGGCCATTTCATCAATGTGTCAGTAGTAGCTGTAGAGATAATAACCATAAAACACAGTATATCCGTGCAGTGGCTTGTTGAACAACATGTATTTTTTGACAACCGTTGCGGACAGTATAATAACCGTATATAATAATCGGTTCCATTGCATCATAGTCATAATGTCCTCCAGTGTTCAGGCTTCAAAACGTCACAGGGAACATCTGGGTTGCACCGTCCATAAGACTAGAAAACAGATAATGAAACTCCGTAGCCAGTACTATATCCGGAGTCATAAATGAACTATGATAATTAAATGAACCTCAGCACATCTGGCACCGTTCACCCGGTCTCGAACAACCCAGCTTAACTCAGGTGTGATCGTGTTCTTGCTGTAGCTGAAGTGAGCCGAATACATTAGTTCATCTTCCTTCAGCTTCTTGTGGCTACAGCCTTATACATCTTTAAGGTTTTGGGAAAATATATCAGTACATTGAATGAGCTAATGGTATCGGAAATTTCAAATGCCCTCACGCATTCAAAATAAAATTTCAGCAGCACAAAATTGTACATCAAATACATCTATAGTGATTTCTCCGGGTTAGGGTGACGTATTTTTCACCAGTTTTCAGATTAGTCTGACATGTTTATCCGGACAGATTACACTGATATCAACGACGTCAGGCTAAACATAGATTACACTGAGATAGGAAATTGTGAAGGGTTTTCAATTGGAGACAGGTAATATTGTTTTCGTCGGCCTTGTCTTCCGACTCGGCGTCAAACCAGCGTGTAGACATTGACGGGAGGCTACTTTGTTCGCCCCTGGTCTCAGAGAATATACCTGGCAGCAGCGACGCAGCCATTGGACGGGCACTGGGCACGTGACCCTTCATTAGCGCCAAAGGGTACCCGGAATGGCCCCTTGGCAATGACCTTATCGTCTTTTCCGGCACCTCTGAGTTCGGTCGTTTAGGTGGCTGAATGCTCATTTCAACAGCAGAGGAGGCTTTCGCCAGCCTCAGGCCTTAATACCGGCAGCTGGGACCTTTTACGGTGGTAATGATAGCCTTCAGCAGTCGGTGGGGATTCGATCCAACTGGAATTCCTCCGGGTCAGGACGTTTCCAAAGTATCCACTTCCAGAAGGGATTGATCGCAGCCTCTCCCCTTAGGGAGTGGCTCCGATTAGTGACTCCTATTAGGTTCCACACGTTGCAGGTGGCCCATCCGAAGGTAGGAGCATACGTAACCTCCGCTCCCTATCTAGATAGACAGCAACAAATATGCCTGCTCAGAAGTGCTGCTTTCTAGAAATTAATTAGGGGGCCGGAACATTGGTCAGATCCAAATGAAAATAATTGCAGAAGTCGGACCGCAGGGCCATGTGTTAACCCGTGAACTGCCGCCTGCACCCTACACCCCTAGTCCTGTCGGGGATGGGGGTGGGGGAAGATATATATATTTTGCCCTCACTAACTTTTATTCTAGACGACGTAGATAAAAACTGGTCTGGCCATGGTGTAGTCTCATCCTGACCAGAGGCGTCAACGAATTGTACCCACCAATATCGTTAACCTTCCTGGTCAAGTCAGATGTCACATTCCGGGCTGTGCAGGCTGACACTGAGAACTTCGCCGGTTTCGACTTCTACTCGGTAACGAAAAGACATTTACAGGTAAAATGTAGCACATGAGATGGTGTAGTTTCTGTCGAATACGCTGGCGTTATCAATAAGTGAATTCAATGTCACCGTCAGGCGTAAAGGGCGTCTAAACGAACATAATGTTTACTCATTCGAGTGTAATTATAGCTCACTTCCAAATTAAGGACCTGTTGCGGACGCCGTGTTCAACCGCTAGTAGTGGACTGTATATATGTGGGTGGCGCCCTGCAGCATTGGGTAGAATGGCCTAAAGAGAATGGTATAGAAGAGAGAGCGAGGGAGAAGTAAGCGGGAACGACATGTGAAAGGAAATTATTTGAATAAGAATAGGAATAGGAACAAATAATTGCAATATGAGAGGTCGGAAAGATGTGTGATGGGAGAATGTACCGAAATAATCGAAGTAGCCTAAATAAAGGTGGACGTAATAATAGAGGTCGTAGGTTAGAGCTCCCCAATTCAAGGGAGACAAAGGAACTGTCCAATTCAAGAGAGCAGTGGCCTAATCAAGAACACTCCAATTCAAGAGTGAAGCACTCTAGATGTCCAACCCTCCAATTCAAGAGGGCTAGGACCTAGATAAGAGCACTCCAATTCAAGAGTGAAGGAACCCTCCAATTCAAGAGGGCTAGGACCTAGATAAGAGCACTCCAATTCAAGAGTGAAGGAACCCTCCAATTCAAGAGGGCTAGGACCTAGATAAGAGCACTCCAATTCAAGAGTGAAGGAGCCCTCCAATTCAAGAGGGCTAGGACCTAGATAAGAGCACTCTAATTCAAGAGTGGAGGAACCCTCCAATTCAAGAGGGCTAGGACCTAGATAAGAGCACTCTAATTCAAGAGTGAAGGAACCCTCCAATTCAAGAGAGCAGTGGCATTAGGAAATGAAGTACGAAAAACGTGGAAAGAAAGCAGGAAAAACAGAGTCAGGCATGGTGACCAGCCGTGACGAGCAGTGCTGCGCGTGGTTCCTCAATTCACTTCCACTGATCACTCACTGTTCCACTTATCACTTCAACACTCGCTCGAAGTACTCATTTCTGTATTGGCGACGGCGAGACGGCAGAGGTGCAGTGCACCTGACGAAGACGACAGAAGAAGAGAGCGAGAGGGTGTAGACGCGCCGCTTATATATGAAGGTAAGGGCCAGCTGAGACAAGGAGAGAAAGGGGTCACGGGTCGCATAACACCCGCACCTGCGCCGCGGCCGGCGTTCAACAAATAGGCAGAACAAATATGGGCGACGCGACGGGGACGCCCCACAGGTCTAGCAAACACGTCGTCGCTGGACATTCGGTGTCCAGCCCGATGTCGCGGCTGCCCGCGGACGGCAGACCACCGCGCGACATGCAGTGTCTGTCGGCAACAGGACCATAGAGGGTTGAAACAAAATCATACAATTTTGATAAGTCATACGAGAATATCAAAAACGCCAAATTATACTCCCTTGCATGGGTGTAACCACTGGGGGGGGCTGGGAGGACATGCCCCCCCAATTTCTTGAAGAGTGGTGATTTGTCCCCCTCAATTTCTTTCGTGTCCCCCCCTTCCAAGCCTCAGCTGCCTGAGTATGGTCGCCGCAAAATTTTACTTCAGCATTTATAAGCTGAAAATATCTATGTAAGAGAATCACCAAAAATACTAGAAGCCAATCTAGGCAATCAACGGGCTTCACAGGCTACCTGTCATCACAAAATTTCCGAGTGATCAATCAGCAAACGTTAGAATTTTCTGCCTCCAGACCATTGTTGAATAACATGAACCTTGACAATCTTGTGTTTTCGCTTGGGCGGAAAATTGTGCTTTGCCAGGCAACAAATTTGCATTATCGCAAGGCTTTATACGTCTTAGGCTGCATTCTCCTGCGCATATATCGATATATCTTGAACAAACGTGAATCTGGGTGTCCTTGGGTATCTTCAAGATCATGGAGGGGAGTCATGGGCAGCACGTACGTTAGGTTAACGTTATATTCGTATACGTATTCAGCGACGAGTTCGGCAGAGGCGTGTTTGTATTGGCATCGGCATTCAGCGACGGGCTTACGATCGTTCGAATCAATTATCACAAATGCTTCTGTTTGTACTGAACACGCTGGAAGCAACTAAATATGTCTCACATGACCACTTTAACGGTCAAGGTCCAACGCAAACCGGTTTCTCGGTCGCCTCCAATTATTTTTCGTTTTCACCCAAACCTGACCAAATCTGGTATCAAGCGATAACCTGCGGTGAACCATCGTGTAACATTTCAAACCGGTACATGTCAAGGTCACAGATTACCTTTATTTATTAGATCACGATATTGAAGCGCTATTGACCGAACGCGAGGTTCGGTTGCTATCGCTTCAATTTCCATCAAATGGGCGTCATTCGACGTGGCTTGTTATGCGGTATTAGAAAACTAAGCAATCGAATTGTTTGTCGAGGACGGAGGCCAAGCTGATCCTCCGATCGCCTCATTTATCTTCGTTTTCGCTCAAACCTATCGAAATCTGGTATCAAGCAATAGCCAGTGGTTAACACCCGAGCACCATTTCAAACCGTGACATGTCAAGGTCAAAGGTTTGATTTAGTTCTTCGATGACCTCGCGTTTAGTCACTATGGCTTCAACTTGCAGAAAATGGATGTCATTCGACGTCGCTTGTTGTGCGGTATCGGAAAGTTGATAATTCGAAATAATTTCGACGGGTCAAAATTCAAGCTGATTTCTTCTGTGGCCTCGCATTTTGGGGGGGTTCGCCCAAGCCTGCCCAGATCCACTATCAAGCGATAGCCCATGGTGAACCCTCCAGTAACATTTTGAAACCGGGATATGTCAAGGACAAATCTCATGATCAAAGGTTAGTTTGATTTTTTTCCGAAGTACTCGCGATTCGTCGCTATGGGTTCAATTTGCACCAAGTGGGTGTCATTCGACGTGACTTGTGCCGTATTATAATGTTACGAAATCTAACTAATTTCAAAGGTCAAAGGTCAAGCCGATTTCTTTGGTCGCCTCGCATTTTTTCTTCGCCCTAACCTACCCACGTTTATAGCCTCGCGGTGAACCTCGAGTAACATTTCAAACCGGGACATGTCAATGTCAAACCACAGGATCGAAGGTTAATTTAAATTGCTCGAAGTCCTCGCGCCTCGTCGCTATGTCTTCAATTTTCAAGTGCGTGTCATTCGACGTGCTGTGAGGTACTCTAGCAAACAATTAAGAAATCACGTTAATTTGCAAAGTCAAAGGTCGAGCTAATTTCTTCGGTCGCCCCGCGTTTCTTCGTTTTCTCCCAAAAGCTACCCATGTTTGGTATCAAGAGATAGCCCGTGGGCAACCCTCGAGTAACATTTCAACCCGGGACATGTCAGATCAAGCCTCAAGTTCAAAGGTTAGCTTTACATTTTCAAAGTCCTCGCGTTTCGTCGCTATGGCTTCAATTTGCATTAAGTGGGTGTCACTCGACGTGGCTTGCCGTACGGTATCCGAATGTTGAGACATCGAAATAATTTCGAAGGTGTCGAAGGTTCGGTTGGTGCACAATGATTGAGTGTAATAGGAATAAGAGGAACAAATCTCGTTTTGTTTGCAGCCGTTGTGACAGCAGGCACTCATATCCTATATGACAAGGAGCTCCCCAAGAAATTCGTCACATCCTGCTCGGATGGCGCTCTCATCGCTGGTTTTTAATTTACACTGCCACATTGCTGTTCCGGACATATACAACATAGATCCATTTTTTCAAATTGTCCGCCTTCCTCTTGCTGGTTCAACGGAAGTTGTCAAATTTGCAAGAGAAGCCACATGTGAATGCGCACGATTGTATAACCAGCCGGAGTTCATAACCGCGAGAGAGCAATGTTGTAACCATGGGTGGATCCAGGAATTGTCATGGGGCACTTGTCTGGAGGGGCGTCATTTCTTTGGAGCGGCGCTACTGCGAAAGCACCTGCCTTTAGAAAAAAAAACTGAGGGTGCAGGTTGCACTCGGCCCTTCTCGAAGGTGCACCTTTCCTTCGAAGGGAGTGCCTTTTTCTTTCATAGGAGCGCCTCTGGCAGGAAAATTCGAGCGGGATACACTGGAACCTTATCAGAATTAAAGGGGCGGCCTTTTCCCGGCCGGAGGGACGCCACCTCCCATGTGGGGGACACGTGCCCTCAGTGCCACATCCTTTATCCGCCCTGGTTGTCATTGCATCGAAATGTGTCCCCGTAAAACAGGAAAACATGGGAAAGGTTATTGTATGTCCATATTTACTACAACAAATCCATCGTCCGGTATTTTCTGATTTTTTCCCTACTACAAGAGGGCAACGTTTAACGTACTTACAGCATTGCTCTATGGTGATTGTGAAATCGGGTCCAGCACATGCGGCATAAAGCAAGATGTTCATAGGCAGTGATAAGGAGTGAAACTTGCTAATTTTGGCGGAACCTTTTGCCCCAAAATATCATGCTTAGCAATGATAAATCTGAAAACCAGGCATTGAAAATGAAGTGCCTGAAAACCAAGAATTTTTTGTTTTGGGGGGGGAGGCGGGTCTGCCCTTCCTTCCGGCCCAAACTTACCGCGTCCCTGGTTTGTCCCCCCTCCCCCAAATTTCGAAACCGTGGTTGCACCCATGCTCCCTTGCGCAGTTATAACCTTTGGCATGCAACAAGATCAACGACGTGCTGACAAATGTCCTTTGATGCCAGGTGGTCGACGGGTTATTGCAGTATTTTTCCTCAAGGAAGATATTCTTGTGTTTCCCATGTACTGTGATGGACTCCCGTGTATTGAGCGCTTCTCAGTACGACCAGACAGACGGTGATCAATGCACCAGTATTCCGTCCTAGTGTGCAGGTTAGTTGATCAGTTGTTTGTTTTTTTGTTTTTTGTTTATTTTGCCGATCAGTCTGCCGTCGGACGCTAGCTGTTCGTCATGGACACCATGACAATCCTGGAGTTTTTAGCTTTTCTTCCTTTCTGTAAAACTGTTCCATTTCTGGCTTTGCTGCTCTTTCCTGTTGACCCACGGAGCAGAACTTTTATTATCGATCACATGGCGAATGGCCACCTTCACTGTCCACCAGTGGTGGCGATGGAGAGCTGACAGGGCTGTGGCTTTTCGTCAGTTATCATGGACGTCGCGGTGTGACATTGTATCCACTCACCACTGGCCATCGATCCAGACGTGTAAATAGTTGCATCACTGTCACAATTCCAAAATCGGCCCGCAGGTACGATCATGCTTACGACCCAGGCCCGGATTGAGCCGACCGGAAGCGGGCCACTATTTCTTGTCTTATGATTCCCACCAGGGTTTTGCCTGCCCAGAACATTTTGGAAGTAGTTCCATGCAATACCAATGGGTCATGAGATAAACCGTAATGCCATTATGTCATCAAGGTCATACAGTTTTTCGGGCTTAATAAGAGCCACATGTGCCCAGCTGTGTTGAGCCTAAAAAGGGAAGATTCTATGAGATGACTACAAGAGACCGAAGCACATCTAATCAATGTTACATTCTGAGCTCTAAAAATTGAATGTCCCATTGTGTTACAATGGCCAGTCTCATGAGCATCACATACCCAGAGGAAGGTCATGTCAAATCCACTGTCATGCACATACATGTTCCTGCCACTAGCATAATTCACTATTTACAGGTATGATTTATGACACCTGCTATCATCAATCCCACTCCATCCATCCCAATTCCCAGCCACTACTTTACAACATGGAATGCGGGTGTAAGCCTAAGAAATATATGCACCTTCTTGAAATGCATTAAATGCGGGACTTAGTTCGCATCACCAGACACCAGATTCCTTGATCAACCGCCCTTTGACTGAACACTTGATTGTCCTTAGCAATCCTACACCTGGACTTGTCTGACCTGAATTGATAACCGCTATGCCATTCTAGAAACAGAAGACCTGGTTGAAAAAAACCAGAATGGTTAGATAATGCCAACTCAGGTTGCCATTATTTTACCGTTTTCTATCTTAAACATTTCAATTATATCACCCCATAATTTCCTATCCTTGAGTGAGTGCATATAAATGCAATAAGCTTCTCCCCATATATCCTTTTTTTTAATACTTTTCTCAAGGAAACTTAGAATACTTGCTGGTGTGGCTTTATGGGCCGGGGTTATATTGCTAAGCAGAGCTTGTTGCGTAAGCCCTGGCCCACCCATCCGATCCATGAATTGCAGTTCAACGGCAGAATTTGTACCGAAAGCTTCACGTGCCGGCACCGACACGGTTTCCCCGGTAAATCGTCCCCGGCCTCATCGGGCCAGCTTCCAACTGACATCTCCAGTCGGGGGTTAAATGCGAGCGCGTGAAACCACTCGAACTCTGTCCTGCCAGTACAGACCAACGCAGGCCTGCACTCAAACGATTGGTTAGAGTTGGATGTTGGACTTGCCGTCCCGGTAGCTCAATTAGTTAGTGACCAATGGAGCTACCGTGGCGGCAAGTTCACCCATACTGTGATAAGTTAATTGTCATCAGTAGTTCACTGATCAGCCTTGTAGCATTGCGCTGGGCTTTTTCTACCATACCCACATCCCTTTTGAAGGAAGGTTTTCGGGCATGTGCACAATATTCTAAGTGAGTTCGTATATAGGCAAGGCATAATTTGTTCATAACTATCATGCTTGGATATTTTCATGTTGACCACTCCTATTAATCATTCATATCATTATAATCGTCCTGTTCTTCGATTAGCGACGCTGTTTTTATACTTTGTCTTTTTCCTCTTCAATGGCATCGACTTCGCTACCTGCCACTGCACATCCAATAGTCCCACCGCCAGAACCCATGGAAACGGTGGGTCCAAAATCCAGGAAGTGGCCCCGTCAACCCCGCCCCCTAGGACAGCCGCCGCAGATGTCTGCGTATCCGGAGGTCCGGACCGACCCCGGTCAGCCGAGCCCGGCCGCGGCCGGCGCTAAAGACAACATTGTCGAGCCTTCCCCTGGCCTGGTCCGCCCCGCCGAATCAGTCCCGGTCGGACGCCGGCGACGGCTGAGGAGGCGAGGATGCCGGGGCGGACAACAGGTGAAGAGAAGAGCCAGGCAACGAGCAATGACATCAGCTCAAAGGAGTGCTGCTCTGCAGACTACTCCCGGCACTGGGGAAGCCCCCCATCGTGTAGAGTGCCGCCCAACTCCCTCAGCTGTACAAAGCACAGCGAGTGCAATGCCACCTCCACGACGAACATTCAGCCGATGTCTCTTGCAGCCTCCGCGATTGACGCTCCGTCAAACGCAGAACGTCGGTAAAGTCCAGCAACAGAGACGTTGTCGTCGACTCAAAATCGGCCACGGGAATGTCAGCTCGCTGACCAAACACCTAGACGACATCAACCAACTGTTATCGACTGAGCAATTTGACATATTCTGTGTCACCGAGACACTGCTCTCCGTAGATATGGACGACAGCACCCTCATCTTACCTGGCTTCAACATCAGGCGGAGGGAAGTGTCGCACGGGCGTGGAGTCGCTATTATCTCCCGTAATCGCCTCACTGTCAAGCCATTGTGGGTGCCTACACCGAACTCATCTCTAGAATCACTGTGGATCACTGTGACTGATCTAACAACAGTTGTCATTGGAGCTGTCTACCGTTCCCCAAATAGTGCAGTGACACCGGCCAATGAGGAGCTACATGATCAGCTGGCACACGTCCTAAGCCTGGGAAAGCCCATCTTTCTTCTCGGTGACACCAACTTTGACGTTCTGCAGCCCGACAGACCAGGTGTGCGGGCTTATCTGCGTACGCTTTGCGATCTGTCCCTCAGCCAGCTGATAACCAACGTCACACACCCACCACGGCGAGAAGGGGACAGCCCGAGTCTCCTCGATCATCTCATTACAAATCGATCTGACCTGACCACAGAAGTTCGAGTCATTCACACAGATTTCAGCGACCACGACGTCATTGCTGCATCTATCACAATTGACAGGCGTCGCCCTCAGCCCACCGTCATTACCATCCGATCGACGAGACGCTTAGATAAAAATGCTTTGTGCCTAGATCTGCTGTTGGCCGACTGGTCCGCCGTTTATCAAGCGACCACCACCTCGGACAAATGGGACGCATGGATGGCTGCATGGCAGCCAATAATCGACCATCACATGCCCCTTCGTCAAATCAAGCTGAAGCACCGGTCGCCGCCTTGGTTGCAGCATGATGACGTTCATACAGCAAGGGCAGCACTGAAACAGGCGCGCGAGCACAGAGATGCAGCACGAAGCGAAGAAGCCCAGCGGAATTACCGTGAGCACAAGGGCGCACTCCGAACGGCTCAACATCACGCATGCGCAGAATACTTTCATACTGCTGGTGGAATCCGCACACCGTGGAAGAACATCCGCAAGTTCATTATTGCCTCCAGCAAGTCAACCATAGAAAAGCCTGGCACAACCATTCAACCGCCTGATTGGCATGAACGGCTCAACCGGCATTTCACCGGCGTCGGTGCCGCGGTAGCTGCTGATTTAGCGATGGCGCCGCCCGGAGAGCCCCTCTGGCCAAGACCCCCACGTGTCTGTAGCGGCGCATTCACACCGTATCCTGTGACGATGCCAGAGCTGTCAAAAGCGTTGCAGCGCATGGGTGGCTCACGAGCGTCCGGAGCTGATGGCATCACCATCCAGATGCTCAAGATGACGTTTAGCGTGGTGGGTCCGCATCTGTTAAACATTATCAACTCATGCATCACAAGCTGTGAACTGCCGCCGTCATGGAAAACAGCGATGGTAACACCCCTGCACAAAAGTGGTAACGCAAACGACCCACACAACTACAGGCCAATATCGATATTGCCAGTGGTCGAAAAACTCTGCGAGCGTGTCGTGTGTACACAACTGATAGACTATCTGACTAGTCATCATCTACTGTGCCCAGAACAGTACGGTTTCCGGCCCGGCCTGTCTACCGAGATGGCTCTGCTTGATACGGTCATCCACGCTACCCTCAAAATCGACCAAGGCGAGATCACTCCACTGGTTACAGCTGACACCTCAAAGGCGTTCGACAGCGTGGAGCATAGTCGCCTCATGGACAAGCTCGGATGGTACGGCGTCAACTCCGAATGGTTCCGAGCGTGGCTTGAGGGCCGTTCGCAAACAGTGAAGGATTCTAGCCCTCTGTCGGTAACACATGGTGTGGTGCAGGGCTCGATCTTGGGCCCGGTTATGTTCCTAATATTCTCCAATGACCTCCCACAACATATCCCACACGACAAGATTGTTATGCATGCCGATGATGTCCAGTTCCTGGACTCCGGGAAGCGAAATTAAATCACAGCCATTAGCCAACGATTGAATAAATCACTGTCGGTCGCCTTTAACTGGTTCATCCAGAATCGACTAAAAGTAAATCCCTCCAAAACTGAGATGGTTGTTCTCCAATCTTCTAGACATCATACACCTGTGAAATTATCTGTTCGTCTAGGCCAGTTGGAAATAGTACCCACGAAGTCTGTGAAATTACTTGGCGTGAAAATTGACTCACACCTGTCCTGGGATGTGCATGTATCTACTGTTGTGCGTCTGTGTAACTGCATACTCATTGGACTCGCTAGACTGCGTCATAAGTTTTCTCACATTACGAGACGGGTTCTAATTGAGGCACTCGTATTCCCCCACATAAGATACTGTGCGTCTGTCTGGGGAAGCTGTAGCAGAGCCCAGAAACGACGCATTCAAAAATGCATCAACTTAGGTGCAAGGATTGTCGCCGGCTTGCACTACCGGGATCATGTGTCGCCCACGTTGAAAGAACTAGGATGGCTCAAATTCGAGGATTTCATATCCGAGGCAGATGCTCACTCAGTTTTCAAAATTATGAACGAGTTCACTGGCCCAGAACTCATTCGCGGTCAACTAAACTGTCGCTCAACTGTGTCGCAACGGAGCACCAGGGCCACGGCTAACGGTGAGCTCCAGGTACCACGATGCCGCACAGAATTCGCGCGCCGCTCCTTCATACCGAGAGCTTGCCGGACGTGGAACAATCTGCCTCCAGATGTGAGGAACTCAGGTGGCTACAATGTTTTCAAACGGAGACTTTCGGCCATGCTGCACATGTCCGGGTGATGCATGCGTGTGGATGCATCACCAGGAGATCTGAGCACAAGTGTTGTGAACGTTCCTCCACATCTGTATCTACATCTCTGTCTGCTGTCACTAGACTATGTTTGTTTTCTACACTAAGGCTCGTCCTCTACTACAGCTTGTCACCTTGTCTTCTTATGGTTCATTGGTCAGTTCCAACGCCTTCTATATCCATCGAAGCCTTTATTTTGGTGTCCAGGTCTCATTTTTGGTGTGGTGAGGGGTTTTTCGGTCGTATTGAAGCACCTGCGGCATTAAATTCCACTGCTCGAATGCACGTCCCCATATCGCCGACGTTCAGTCGGCCGTCCAGACGCCACCAGGTTTCAAATGAAGGTGCTGAGTGTCATGGTGTCTGCAAACAGATGTTCCCTTCATAATGCATCAGGGAGACGTCACTTCTCAATAAGTGAGGAATCCACGGACGTCTTGTCGGCGCCTGTCTGGCATCGAACCACTGTCGTCCCGGGCACACTCAGCCCCACCGGGGCCGGGGGTACCGTGGCTGGCGACGGCACTGGAAACTGACAGCAGGGGTGGCCCGTGACGAGTTCGGTAATTATCACCAATAGTTTGCTCCGAGGGATTTTCGGTTTTATTGATGCTATTCAGGAAGGATTACTGACATGGTTGGGTCCATTTGCGCCGGTGTCCTTTGTCGTTGTGGTTTGCCTTGGTCCTTGGGAAAGCGCAAGGAACACGTGCCTTCGTGTGTTCACAGGAATCGCATGTGGGGGTATATGCATACATGCACCATTTGTTATGACTTTGTTGTGGAATATGTTCAATAAAGCTCAACACAGGATGCATTTGGGGACATATATATATAGTACAATAGAAGACAGGTGTACGCCGTTATGTGTTTCGTTGATGCGTATTCAACCGCAATCCTAACATGTGCCGTGCTGCAAGCACAAAACTGCATCTCTTACCTACGGCGTACCTGCACGCACCCACAAAGCCACGTGACAAATGCTCTCCACCTTTAGCCCTCGCAGTGTCGGAGCACTTCCTGCCACTCGCAGTGCAATGACGGGGTGGGGAGGGTCAATGTGACCCCCGTACCATATAAATTTCGGTATCAGCTGGATAGAAAGACATAAAGACATAAAGACATAAAAGATCAGTGCAACTATGAGCCACAAGGACCCTTCTTGTTTGCACTTTTTACACAAAAACCAGCCCCCCCCCAAATCATCAAACAACCCCCCCCATAAAAAAAAAAAAAAACCCCCCCCTCATAAAAATATTTTTTTTTCTTTTTTTAAAAATAATTTTTTTTTTTTTTATAATAATTTTTTTCCCGGGTTTTTTTTTTTTTTTTCCCCCCTTTTTTTGAAAAAAAAAAACCTTAACCTTCTCCTTTTTTTTTTTAATTTTTTTTTTTAATATAAAATTTTATTTTTAAATTTTTTTTTTAAAAAAAAAAAAAACTTAAAAAATTCCCTTTTCTCAACAAAAAAAAATTTAAATGCGGTACACGGAATGATGTAGCTCCGTCCCTTTCATTTCAGAGCTGTTCGAAATGTTTCTATGTACCTCTTTTGGTTGACCTTCTAATTCAGGTCAACAAACATGTCAATATTGGGGTGCTGTTAGCCATGCGTAATTCGCTGTAGTTTTCCGGCGAGTGTCGCGAAACCATTGCGATATTGTGCCTCAATATCAATGCTGTGCAAACTGAAGACATATTCTACCAAACTAATACATGCAAAGGCCAAGATCACACATCAGGTCACGGTCAACTGCCTACAAATACCACCTGGCATAATCGGTGCATGCGTCTGTTTCAAGTGTGGGAGGCCCTTTGTTTCAGTCGGACTCTGGAGAGACTTTGTCTCGGCCGGTTCCTACCCGGGAGATGGGCAGTAACTGAGAAGGATCACCGCTTGATCTGCCTTTAAGCAGAGCCTCCGGCCCGGTGGCACGGCCCGAGATCAGGGCCTCGCCTCGCATCACGGGAGCAGTTCTCTGCTCACCGGCGGCACGACACCGCCGTGCGCACAATGTACGGAGAATTTGAGAGCAGACTCATTGGGCAAGACTGCCTTGCAAGCGTACCGAAAAAAACGGACCATGTGCCACTTACGTAGCCTGTGCGTGTCTGTGCGTGCGAGTGCAGTACGAAATCACCTGGAACGAAACCACATTTGTAATTATTTGAATTATTATATTAAATTGAATTTAAGTACCCGGAACTGTGTCGTGGAGTGTTGAAGCTCATGATTTCCGAACACATTTTGATCAGGAAAAGATGGTGAGTACCAACAAATCGAAGCCATGTGTGTAAGATATTTAGGCTAAGAATTTGTAGGAGAAAATCCAGTGATAATTGTTCGAAGAAGTTTTCGAGCATCCAAAAATCAAAATTTTGAAACAAATGCGGATATCATCATCAAGTGAAAAAAACGAGGTCGGCCTCATGTTTACTCCGGTTAGGCGATTTCATGTCGAAATACTCCCATATTTTAGTCTACAGAGCGCCTGTCATACCTGCGGTCCCGGGACAGCCGAGGTCATATCGCAGTGACCTATATTGGCTTGAAACTTGGGAAAGATAACATATGCTATCAGATTCATTTTAGCTTGTGAACATTAGTCACAAAGTTATGCAGAAAATTACCGTTCATACGTAATCTGATCCGGTGACCAAGTCTGAGGCTACTTTATATATATAGCTTTTCTTTGACAATTTGTATATACATTCATCTTCCATCTTTCACTGTATCTTGTACGGTTTGTTTATGAAGAATGTTTTAATGCACATCTAAAGATCACATTGAGACGACGTCCAAAGCTGATTTAGACCTGCCGTCATTCCTGACACTTCGTTTACTGGAGTTCCTATATTTTAGAACTCCAAAAGTGTGCTCATTTATTGTCGGATCGCGGAACAAATTTGAATGCGATATCATGAACGACTTTAGGGGTGCCTAAAAAAACTCAAAGAGGTTGGGGTCCAAATTGACCCCTCTCTTCGCATTGCGGATGTTAGTTAATGGTTTAAAACGTATATACTTAGAAAAAACACTGCAGGTGCCATTAGTGCCTAGAGGCACCATCAACAACAGAAGTCGCTGGTTCCCGATGCGGCTTCGCCAAATATTTTGACTTCTGCCACGGATTTGAGACAATTTGATATCACGCCCTTTTGTCCCTTACTTACTAAAAACATGAATACATCTTTTCTGATACCAAATTGAGGTGGAACAATTCCAAATACAAATTTATAAGTGGTGATTGGTGACGGAAAAAGTCCCCTTAAAAAAATATGTGTACTCACGAAAATCTGGAATTGTACATCACTGATTAAGCATGCAGAATACTGTAAATGATAAATTATCTGGAATATGGGTAATTTATCCCAAATGGGATGAAAGGACAGAGAGAGACTCAGGGCACATGTCCCTGCATTAAGCGTGCGTGCGTGTGTATCTCGTAAACTTCACATTAAGCCAATGGTATTTGCATGGACATAATTAATCTGAAGTGCACGGTGTTAATGTGCGCCATCCCCCGAAATTATTGGTAGTGACGGAGAGGATGCACCAGAAGCATTCTAGGCAGCATTGCGAAATTATCATTGCTCTCGTCGTTTACAAATGTATGTAATGTGGATATCGGGAGAGGTGTGGTAAGCATTCTTTTAATATAACGAAGAATGGTTCTTAGATGCTCCTGGGTTTTAGACATTGTGTGTAAATAAAATATACGACCTTCAGTATACCAGGAGGTGCTGAGTTGACATCAAACGTAACGATAAAGGTTATACTTTATTGCTCAACGTTTCGGCCCGGGGCCATCGTCAGGAATGTCGGTCAGGGGCCTCCTGACGATGGCCCCTGGCCGAAACGTTGAGCAATAAAGTATAACCTTTATCGTTACTTTTGATGTTAACTCAGCACCTCCTGGTATATTGAAGGTCGTATATTTTATTTACAGCATTCTTTTATCTGTTTTGCATTGCAACACTTTGGTCTTCTAGCTGAGTAGTTCTTCAGAAACTCGACACCCAGAAGGCCTGTTTCAACACAGCACCCTGTCGAATTCCCAAGGAAGTTGCTATATGGGGTTGTCTAGGGCCGATAATACGAATCTGAACTTTTTAGGCCCCTAGGTCTCACGGTTTTTACGTCACGATGACGTCATAGACTGACTTTTTCTGCTCATTGCAAATTTCAATGCGATATAACTCCGAGGTTTATCATTATTTTTCCATTCTGTAAAATGTTTTGTAAAGCAGACGTAGTATGGTATTGCGTAATATTTTTTTTGAATTTTTACATCCATGTTTTATTATTTTTTACATTATATATTTTATATAATTTCATGTTTCGAAAAATGTATAAATGTCGATTTTCGAAAAACATCCATATTCTGATTCTCCGTGCAATTCTGTATACGAAACAATCAACGATAGAGTGGGCGCACTCTTGGGACACCGTCAGAAAAATCGCAAAAAAACATACCACCTGACGTGCCTCCATTTGGAGTAGCGTTGTGAAGAGCTGAGCGCGAGCGTGGCTGGTGGATCCAGTGAGGGTGGGGATTGGGCGGGGGTATGGGGGAGGAGCATGGGCGTCGCCACCGGGGGGGTCAGGGGGTCGGACCCCCCACTTGGAAAATTAGGGGGGGGGGGCGGTCGACCACCACAAAAAACAACCGGTCAACGATACAAACACCGGACATCCGACATCGCTTCCCACCCCCCCCCACCCCCCTCCCCCTCCTCCGGTCACAGCATTTTCCCTTGAAACTACCAGACATTAACACACAACCGGTCAACAATACAATCACCAAACACCGAGCCGACATCGCTCCCCCCCCGGGCGAGAAGTCCTGGGCCTGGACTGGCCCCCCTAAACCGAGTGGCTAGATCCGTCCCTGGGACCGACCCCCCCAATAAAAATCCGTGGCGACGTCCTTGGGGAGGAGACCAGAGTTTCTGTCGGCTGCGTCAGTCGTGTACAATGAGTGGCATCTTTATGGGAAGAGGGACTGAGGGGGGGTTCAGAGCACTGTACAGTGTAGAATGGTGTCCTTTGCGATATAATAGGATGCCCCCACGCGACTGAACCGATAGAAATTCCGATTTCCTCTGGATTTTTATATTTAAGACATTCTCCGGGCTTCCAAGGAATGCGTCTGCGAAAGGTTTATTTTCGATTAACGACAGTTTTCACTAGTTTGAATGTTGAGGTCCGCGAAGTCGCATATGCGGCCACCTGAGTCGCGCTTCTGGGCCGAAAACAGTGGAAGCTCCTCGTGCCCTTCACAAGTTTTGCTGAAGCGAAACGCTGTGACAGCATTGTCGCTGTCTTCTCGATGTCCGCCTGGGAGACGTAGATGAATTCGATCCCTATGGGACGAAATTTTTTATCAGCTCCCTTGCAAGTATTTGTCATCCCGATCGCACAATCTTCGATCTTTTCAGCATTTCACATATGCAATATTTTTACGAGTATCTAGAAAACGGGTAAGAAATGCGCTACTTTCACTCGCCCTTTTGACGGGTGTCATAGTGAACGGACTATTTATTTGTTTATAAAGACCAGTTGTTGATCCTGGGTAACCAGTGAAGGCTTAGGTATATTGAGCTGATGTGCCCTGAATACCCAAAATCCCGCGAAAATTAGAATCTGACCGAAAATTGCGAAAAATGGCGCTAGGTGGTGCTAATAAAAAATGATTTTTGCAATTAGGAACAGTACCTGATATGTGTGTCGAGCAGAAGTTAAACATAGCTTCCGGGGTCAATATCTGGTCTCCGTCTGGCCGCTGAATGCTTGCCCTTGCCGTCAGGCGTTTCACGGTCCCACCTACGCCGTCGCACGGACCTTTTCCATGGCAGGTGGCAAAATAATGCCACTCGCTGTCAACGTTGAAGTCCTGCTTGTGCAGGCACATGTTCCTTATATTATGTTTATTCTTGTATTGTGCTGCACAGCCGTCTGTAAAGTAATGCATCTTTCTGACATTTTCATTCTCGGATTTCATCCGTTCCAGAACCTTTGTTTGGAACGCGTAAACTGAGGCTGTATTGTGGTGCAGATCGTCACTTATGACGCAATAGCTTTTGGTTTGCAGTGACCCGTCTGGGACTCGCGTTGTAACGACGAATGGATGGACAGTGGCCTGTGCGTTCTCCCAATGGTAGCCTTGTATTGCATCTTGCACCAGAAAGGTGTAGTTTTCGGAAAAATCTCCCGAGATGATGGCCTCATCCTCGGGTAGTTGTCCTTTCAGAGCTTTTAGAAAGTCATTCTGTACGCGCGCTGTATAGTGGTGCCTGGTTAGCTTTGATATGGCATTAGTAAGCCCCTCGATAAAATCTTCAACGGTCTGCGTCATGTTTACCATCGTGGTTCGATCCGTGCTGATCCACTGTCTAAATTCCACTTCGTCAGTCTCTGCCAAACTCGGCATACTGGTCAGAAAATTCCTGAGCTCGTTGACTCCGGGACACTTGTCACATTGCCGAAACATACATTCTTCGTTTTCCACGGAGCAAACAACTTTCTTCATAAGATCAACGACAGACAAATCGTGACGTATGGCTTGAACCATCAATTTCGGGTTTGATGATGAATGCATACGCAAACTGAATGCGTCCCGCTAGCGCCGGCTAGCACGCACCAAGGTGGTCGCAGACTAGCGAATGTGGAGAACCCAACAGGCTGAGGAGTTTGCTCCTTGTATTGATGGTAGGCTTCTCTCAAATTCGAAAGGACCAGTCTCTTCTGGTAAGTTCGCCTTATGCCATCCTGACATCGCACACTGACCACGTCTTTCTGTCCTGGTAGTGGTCTACTGATGTCGTCCTGCTGGTAGAAATTAATGACCTCGTATTTTTTATTCTGGGAGAGAGCAGCAATCGACAGTTTCCTGTCAGTTGTGCCCAAAATTCCATGCGTCGCTTTCACTTCCCGAGCTTTTCGCACCATGTACAGGGGGGCACCGAACTTTGCAGCCGTTTTGTACATGGTAAATGGCGACAATGTCAAAATTTGAAGCTTCATTGCGTACGAGGTGCTTGGGTCCTTGAATTTGGCTACTAGTTCCTCCATCATGCTCTCATAGAGTTCTAAGTCGCTTACTTTTTCCTCGGCTTCCGGTTCCGTTTATCCGGCTTCCGTTTATCTCTACCTGATACGTTTTCGATAGGCGTCGCTTCATTCCCTTTTTCGCTGAGTCAAACTTCTGTCTGGCCTTCTTTTGGCGTTGGCTTTCAGAAAGCCCACCTGAAAGAAATACAATAGTCTCACCAGTGTTATCAATCGGGAACGATTCCCCTGGACCCACAATTCCAATCTGGTCTGGTTACGGCTTGCCACATTTTATCACAATCTAGGCCTGGATGCTGAAATTGAAAAGTATTTCGAATGCATTTAATAATCTAGTGACCCATCTTTTCACTGGCGGCCGCAGACCGCCAATAAAGGGGGGGGGCCAACTTCGCGAGGGCGCCGGGTGGATTCGAGAGGGCGCCGAGCGGATCCGAGAGGGCGCCGAGCGGATCCGGAGAGGGCGCCGAGCGGATCCGAGAGGGCGCCGAGCGGATCCGAGAGGGCGCCGAGCGGATTCGAGAGGGCGCCGAGCGGATCCGAGAGGGCGCCGCTCTCCGATCCTAGGGGGTGGCAAGCGTCCCTGACGAGGGCGCCGGGTGAATCTGAGAGGGCGCCGCTCTTCGATCCTGGGGGGGCGGTGGCAAGCGTCCCTGACGAGGGCGCCGGGTGAATCCGAGAGGGCGCCGCTCTCCGATCCTAGGGGGGCGGTGGCAAGCGTCCCTGACGAGGGCGCCGGGTGAATCCGAGAGGGCGCCGCTCTCCGATCCTAGGGGGGCGGTGGCAAGCGTCCCTGACGAGGGCGCCGGGTGAATCCGAGAGGGCGCCTCTCCCCGATCCTGGGGAGGGGGGGAAGCGTCCCTGACGAGGGCGCCGGGTGAATCCGAGAGGGCGCCGCTCTCCGATCCTAGGAGGGGGCGTGGGAAGCGTGCCTGGCGAGGGCGCCGGGTGGATTCGAGAGGGCGCCGAGGCGATCCGAGAGGGCGCCTCTTGAACCAAAGGGGGGAGCCAAAAGACATGATGGCCCCCCTTTCGGAGCCAAAGGGGGCATGGCCCCGTTGCCCCCCTGCGGCCGCCAGTGCTTCTTTTACAACCATTACAACTGAGCTCTATGTTTTACAAAGATATGCGTGACGTATGTGTAATATTAGTATATAGCACTGAAATTACCTCTGCGGATTGGCGTTTCTCCAACCGCCGACATAATACGGCGAAGATCGTCAATGGCTTGTTGTCTGTCGGGAGAGACATCACTTGCTGGTCGTGAGGGTGACGACGATGACGATGTTTTGGCTTCAGCGGTATCCTGTGTCGAGCTCTGGGACCGACTATGCTGAGCACCTGATGTGCTGGGCTGTGAGGGATCTGCAATTTGCTGATCTTTCCACGGCACTTGCTTCCTGCATGTGGTGCAATGGCTTGCCCCTGGATGCAACACACCTGTAATACTGGGATGTTTGTCGATGTATTCCTGGGTTAGTGGTCTCAAACCTGACCTCTTATGCTTTGGGTGTGAATTGAAAGGATTCGCACAAAATGTTGCCACTAACACCCTGTGTGCCATTCTTCATTCGCTTCCGAAGCCTCACCAATGTTACACACAGCACCGAAGGCTACTGACGACTAACTAGCATGTCAGACCCCAACAACGACGCCGCTACATCTCATCGTGCGAATCCCGTCTCCGTTGTCAAGACGCTCGTGTTTCCATGACGCTCGTATTACGTGCTATGCGGCCTCACCTAGACCCGCGTTTTTACGACAGTGATCGAATTGTACGTGCAGTACGGTCATTTCGCATCTCTCACAGACAGTGACATAGCCAGGGGGCAGCCAGGGGGTGGGGCATGCCCCCCCTGAGCCCCCTGAGGGAAGCAGCTTATACTAGATCTGTAGCGATTTTGCGAGAGTATGGGCAAGCCAGGCATGGCTTCCCAACCCTCCCCCCCGCCCCGCTCAGCAACACATCCGCCACACGGGCGCGCTCACCGACATCGCTCCCCCCCCACCCCCAGTCAGCAACACTTCCGCCGCCAAGGAAGGTTTGGTGCCCTTTTGGAGCTGACCTTGGGCCTTTTTGGTGAGATGCCCCCCTGACAGAGTTCCTGGCTACGTGCCTGCTCACAGACCGCTGCGTATATGGTCTACATTCAGAAGAATTAGTGACAGGTTACGTAAAACCGGATGTATATTTTAGAAATTGCATGAAATGCAGCGCGTTTTGAATTGTTCTGTGCTGCTATGTCATTCTATGCCATTCTCGACTGCAGTCGCAACTTGATTATTCTTGGAGAACCGGAAATTCCCACCGTATAAACACTACGGCGCATTGCCCCCCCAGCCCCCCTCCCCACTAAATACATACGCTGCTGATTGGAGATGACCGACGCAGCCCACCACAAACCTGAACCCTACCTCCACCCTGGATGGCATCCAGCAGCGAGGTTCTCGCCCATAGTTGCATTGTGCATAGCGCTGCTGCAACAGCCAGGACAGAGGCCTGTGCTATGTTATAACGATTTTTCTGACGGTGTTCCAGGGGTGCGCCCATTCTATCTTTGATTGTTTCTAATACAGAATTGCACGGAGAATCAGAATATGGATATTTTTCGAAAATCGACACTTATACATTTTTCGAAAAATGATATTATATAAAATATATAATGTAAAAAAATAATAAAACATGGATGTATAAATTCATAAAAATATTATGCAATACCATACTACGTCTGCTTTACAAAACATTTTACAGAATGGAAAAATAATGATAAACCTCGGAGTTATATCGCATTGAAATTTGCAATGAGCAGAAAAAGTCAGCATATGACGTCATCGTGACGCAATAACCGTTAGACCTAGGGACCTAAAAACCTCAGATTCGTGTTCTCGGGCCTAGACAACCCCATACACAAACTTGCATGGGAATCCGAAGTGGTGCTGTGTTATCGAGGTGTCGAGTTTCCAAAGAATGACCCAGCCATGATGCTGCATTGCAATGAAATGAAGCCGGGAAATGGCAGTATTTCTCACGGTTTGGTAGATCTGATCTGCATAAACCACAGCGCAACGTTTTGGAGCAATACATACTTCGAGGATGCATGCGCATCCACCCAGTTTTGTCATTGCTACCTTTATTGTGCACGTACTGTTGTTCATTGCATATGTTTATTGTATTCTGCATGCATTTACATTGTACGGCTGGGTATTGACCTTGCAGCTGTCTACGGGTCTGTCGATTCAACGTCGGACGAAAAACAAAATTTCATAGCATAGGGGCATAGTGCTTCTTGCCAATTCCTGTTGTCATCCACATTTTAAGCGAGAATATTTCTTAGGCGAAAAAAAATCAACAATGATAGTGATGAATAGTATCTTTGAAATCCTGTAGCTCATGCGCTCCTTCAGGATTGAAATCCCATATTTCCGTGTGGACCTCCGGGGTTTGGTATCCACAGTTTCCATGGGTTCTGGAGGTGGGACTATCAGATATACAATGACGGTAGGGAAGTACAAATACAAAGTACAAAAACAGCGTCGCTCATCAAGGAACAGGATGACTAGAATGCTATGAATTATTAATAGGCGTGTTCGACATGAAAATATCAAAGTAAGAGAGTTATGAACAAGTTATACTTTGCCTATGTGCGAATTTACTTATAATATTCTGTACAGGGAAGGACAACGTCTTTCGGAAAGGATATAGGACTGGTAGAATAGGCTTATTACTCAACTACTAATGTCAATGAAATTATCACAATATCAGTGAACTTACCGCCCCGGCAGCTTAGTCGGTTACTAGACAATTGCGCTACCGGGACGGCAAGTCCAACGTCCAACTCTAACCAATAGCTAGAGTGCAAGCCTGCGTTGGTCTGTCGTGGTTCAACAGGGTTCGACTAGCTTCACGCGCTCGCATTTAACCTCCGATTGGGAGTGTCAGTTGGCAGCTGGCACGATAAGGCCGACGACGACGATCTACTAGGGCGACCGTGTCGGTGCATTGCGGCACGTGCAGCTTTCCATAAATATTCTGCAGTTGAACTGCAATTCACGGGTCGGATGGTTGGGCCAGGGTTTACGCAAGAATCTCTGCTCAGCAATATAACCTTGGTCCATAAAGTCACCACAGCTAGAATTCGGTCTAAGTTCTCTTTTTAAAAAAAACTAGCAAATCTAGGGTATAGGGAGAGGCTTATTGCTTTCATATGCACTCACTCAAGCATAGAAGATTAAGTGGGATTATGATTGAGATGCTTAATATATAAAAGGGTTAGATAACGCCAACTTGAGTCATAATCTTCTATTTATGGAATCACATAGCGGCCATCAATTCAGGTTAGACAAGTCAAGGTATAGAACACATAAAGGCCAACAAGTGTTCAGTCAAAGGTTGTTGATCAATGGAATAGACTGCCCGGTGTTGTGAAAAGTCCCGCATTGCATGCATTTCAAAAAGGTGCATATGTTTTTAGGCTTAAACTTGTACCCCATGTTGTAGTGTAGGGAATGGGAACTGGGTTGGATGGAGTGGCATTGATGATAGTAGATGTCTTAAATTATGCCTATAAATAGTGAATTATGCTAGTGGCAGGTGTATGTATGCAGATGACAGTGGATTCAGTACCTTCCTCTGGGTATGTGATGCTGAAGAGACCGGCTATGGTAAAACAATGGGGTACACATTTTTTAGAGCTCAGAATGTAACATTGATTGGAGGTGTTTCGTTCTTTTGTTCTCATCTACTATTATTTTGCCTTTTTAGGCTTTACCCAGCTGGCCACATATGGCTCTTTTAAGCCCAACAAATTACTGTAGGACCTTTAAAACATTATGGCATTACATTATATCCATGACCCATTGGTATTTAATAGAACTACTTTCAACATGTTCTGGGCAGTCAAAACCCTGGTGGGAATCACGAGACAAGAAATAGTGGCCCGCTTCCGGTCGGCTTAATCCGGACATGGGGTCGTGAGGGGGTTCGTGAGGGGGGTCGTGAGGGTGGTCGTACCTGTGGGCTGAGGTTCGATATGTGACAATGATGCAACTATTTACACGTCTGGATCGATGGCCAATGGTGAGTGGATACAATGTCACACAGCGACGTCCATGATAACTGACGAAAAGCCACAGCCCTGTCAGCTCTCCATCGCCACCACTGGTGGACAGTGAAGGTGGCCATTCGCCATGTGATCGAGAATAAAAGTTCTGCTTCGTGGGTCAACAGGAAAGAGCAGCAAAGCCAGAAATGGAACAGTTTTACAGAAAGGAAGAAAAACTAAAAACTCAGGAATTGTCACGGACGAGCAGCTAGCGTCCGACGGCAGACTGGCCAGCTAACTACACGCCGCGCCGGAATGTTGATGCCTTGGTTACCGTCTGTCTGGTCGTACTGAGAAACGTTCAGAGCCATCACAGAACATGGGAAATGTAGGATTAACATCGTTGAAGAAAAAATAATGAAACAACCTGCCGACCGCCTTGCAATGCTCCTTCAAAGGACGTTTGTCGGTACCTCGTTGGCATTGTTGCGAGACAAAGGTTAGAACTGTGCAAGGGAGTAGAAGTGGGCGTGTCTGATATACTCACATGACTTAAAATTGCGGGTATTCGACGTGTAATTTTGTGCTGCTGATATTTTAATTTGAATGTGTGAGCGCATTTGAAATTTATGATGCCATTAGCACATTCAATGTATTGATATAGTTGCTAGAAAAACTGGAAGATGTTTTAGGCTGTGGCTACAAGAAGCTGAAGTAAGTTGAATTGGTGTGTTCAGCTTACTTCAGCTACAGCAAGAACACGATCACACCTGAGTTACGCGAGGTTAATCGAGACCGGGTGAACGGGGTCAGATATGCTGAGGTTCATAGGTCATTTATAATTTGGGGGATAGTACTGGCTAGGATGTCTCATTTCCTTCTTTTCTAGTCGTATGCTGTCTTCCTCTTACAGGCGTAACCCAGATGTTCCCTGTGGCGCTTATTAAGCCTGAACACTTGATGCTATTATGACTTTATGATGCAACGGAACCGATTATTATTATTACGTCCAAAATATATGTTGTTTCAACAAGCCACCGCACGGCTATACTGTGTTTTCTGGTTAGTGTCTATACAAAGCTACTACTTACACTTTGATGAGATGGCCAACAGAATGCCGCAGTGCTCTGAGAATAACCAACCTGTTATGCTTTCATCGTTTCATTGGACCCTTATTCTTCAGATGAGCTCAACAGTGAGCCATCACGTCATCCTACCTCCATGTCGTGGTTGCATTATCTGTCAGGGGTGAAGAGAGGAGGACTCAGTGGAGGATATTCTATCCCCTCCAGAACTAAACAAACTTCATGTCCGTTTCGCTACCGATATATTTCTGAGAAGCACGTTTTCTATTTACTGCCATTTGAATGTCGCATTTTAATGACATCCTTCTCCTTCAATTTAATTTGTCGCCTATTTTTTTAAAAGGAACCTGCGACCGTGTAATAGTGCGTAACATAGCATCCCTGTGAATTTGACCTCTGTCAGACGCAGGGGAGTGGCTTTCCGGCTAGTCACCCATCATCAACTGATCAAACTTAACCACTTCCTCATTGACCCAAAAATGAAATATTTATCCAGCACCTTTAAGATGTATAACTGACCTAGTGTACTTCAAATCTACCACATTCTGCAGAGCCAGGCAAGCATTCGATCAGTTGGCGCTGTTATCTGCTCTGCTCCGCCCCCTCTGACGGATTTTGGCCAGGCGACATCCACAACAGACGGCTAGATCCGCCGCTGATGTCAGCAGCTCGGTGATGCACCACAGGAATATGGCGAACGGCCAGGCTGGTGCTGGTTGTGTGATGGCCCCGAGTCTGCAACTGCTCCCGGAAGATGACCTCAACGGAAGTGAAGGTCTCTCACAGTTGCGTGAACCGCACACTTAATATTTACATGCTTGTCTAACTTGTGCATCTCTCCTCAGTGATGCTTGTCTAACTTGTGCATCTCTCCTCAGTGATGCTTGTCTAACCTGTGCATCTCTCCTCAGTGATGCTGGTCTAACTTGTGCATCTCTCCTCAGTGATGCTTGTCTAACCTGTGCATCTTGTCTAACTTGTGCATCTTGTCTAACTTGTGCATCTCTCCTCAGTGATGCTGGTCTAACTTGTGCATCTCTCCTCAGTGATGCTTGTCTAACCTGTGCATCTCTCCTCAGTGATGCTGGTCTAACTTGTGCATCTCTCCTCAGTGATGCTTGTCTAACCTGTGCATCTTGTCTAACTTGTGCATCTCTCCTCAGTGATGCTTGTCTAACTTGTGCATCTCTCCTCAGTGATGCTGGTCTAATTTGTGCATCTCTCCTCAGTGATGCTTGCCTAACCTGTGCATCTCTCCTCAGTGATGCTGGTCTAACTTGTGCATCTCTCCTCAGTGATGCTTGTCTAACTTGTGCATCTCTCCTCAGTGATGCTTGTCTAACTTGTGCATCTCTCCTCAGTGATGCTTGTCTAACCTGTGCATCTCTCCTCAGTGATGCTGGTCTAACTTGTGCATCTCTCCTCAGTGATGCTTGTCTAACCTGTGCATCTTGTCTAACTTGTGCATCTCGTCTAACTTGTGCATCTCTCCTCAGTGATGCTGGTCTAACTTGTGCATCTCTCCTCAGTGATGCCTGTCTAACTTGTGCATCTCTCCTCAGTGATGCTTGTCTAACTTGTGCATCTCTCCTCAGTGATGCTTGTCTAACCTGTGCATCTCCTCAGTGATGCTGGTCTAACTTGTGCATCTCTCCTCAGTGATGCTTGTCTAACCTGTGCATCTTGTCTAACTTGTGCATCTTGTCTAACTTGTGCATCTCTCCTCAGTGATGCTGGTCTAACTTGTGCATCTCTCCTCAGTGATGCTGGTCTAACTTGTGCATCTCTCCTCAGTGATGCTTGTCTAACCTGTGCATCTTGTCTAACTTGTGCATCTTGTCTAACTTGTGCATCTCTCCTCAGTGATGCTTGTCTAACCTGTGCATCTCTCCTCAGTGATGCTGGTCTAACTTGTGCATCTCTCCTCAGTGATGCTTGTATAACCTGTGCATCTTGTCTAACTTGTGCATCTTGTCTAACTTGTGCATCTCTCCTCAGTGATGCTGGTCTAACTTGTGCATCTCTCCTCAGTGATGCTTGTCTAACTTGTGCATCTCTCCTCAGTGATGCTTGTCTAACTTGTGCATCTCTCCTCAGTGATGCTTGTCTAACTTGTGCATCTCTCCTCAGTGATGCTTGTCTAACTTGTGCATCTCTCCTCAGTGATGCTTGTCTAACCTGTGCATCTTGTCTAACTGTGCATCTTGTCTAACTTGTGCATCTCTCCTCAGTGATGCTGGTCTAACTTGTGCATCTCTCCTCAGTGATGCTGGTCTAACTTGTGCATCTCTCCTCAGTGATGCTTGTCTAACCTGTGCATCTTGCCTAACTTGTGCATCTTGTCTAACTTGTGCATCTCTCCTCAGTGATGCCTGTCTAACCTGTGCATCTCTCCTCAGTGCACGATTGCGATCTATCCGTCACCCACTCGGTTCATCTCCGTTCTCACCAAAAAAGCAAATTACAATTTCCAGAAATATATTTTCTACCACAAATGATGCAGTAACAATCACAGAGGCACAATTCGCCGGACATGACAGAACACAGCGACGGAGGCCGAGGTGCAGTTCACCTGCCCCGGCTGTCCTGCTTGGCCAGGAAGGCACAGACACAGCGACGGAGACCGAGGAGCAGTTCACCTGCCGCGGTTGTCCTGCTGGGCCAGGAAGGCACAGACACAGCGACGGAGACCGAGGGGATTTCCCCCCCCCTTGTTTTTCTTGGTGGGGAAGAAAGAAAAAAACGACGGAGACCGAGGAGCAGTTCACCTGCCCCGGTTGTCCTGCTGGGCCAGGAAGGCACAGACACAGCGACGGAGGCCGAGGGGCAGTTCACCTGCCCCGGTTGTCCTGCTGGGCCAGGAAAGCACAGACACAGCGACGGAGGCCGAGGTGCAGTTCACCTGCCGCGGTTGTCCTGCTCGGTCAGGAAGTGGTCGATAAGACCGCGACACAGGTCACACTGCTCCGGGTCGCCTCCGCAGAACAGCCAGTTGTGTTGGTCGCGTTCGTAGGCGGCAGTGACGGCGTTGCAGATGCGACACACGCACTCCTCCACCATCCAGCAGGTGTGGTCGTACATCCAGCGCGCCACCATCTGCCGCACCGACAGGCGCGACTCAGAGATTGTGTCCGGCTGGTGCTCCTGTGCAGCAGGGTGGCCACGTATCATACAGCTGACCGCCGGGTGGCTAATGGTACGGACAGGGGTCAGAGTGCAAGCTGGACAACACAACTGACCAAGGGCACACACACACACACACACACACACACACACACACAAGACGTGGTAGGGCAAGTCGCAATTATCCAGCCAGAATCGTACACCAACTGGCTGCGAACTGAATAGCTTGTAAATATGTGAACACCTAGCGCGGGCCTGGGATGACATTCCACTGAACGGGATGATGAACACTCGGGGTTCGAAACAACAGTCAATTTGTTGGTAGATTCACTCATATTCCTCACCTAGAGATAGCAGCAGCAAGTAGAGTTGCAGCTCAACAGCAGGAACTCAGCTGTTTGGAAACGTACCTTGATTGAAGTCGCGAAGAACTTGGACTTCTCCACCAGCGGCTGGCTGTTTCCCTCGGCCATGGTGCAGGGTGTTGGAGTTCACAGGCACGGAACGGGCAGAACCTCAACCAAGGCAAGGTCGAGAGCAAATGGTGACTGATAAGTTAATTCCACTTATATACAGGCTACATCGCCCCTCTCGAGACCCTTTCCCGCCGTAATTAGGACTTCATTGGTGGGTCGGTCGGGACGTTTTCCTGGGTGGGTGGCGCCCTTAGTGTCCAGCGAGGCTAGTACCGCGCAATAGCCACTTGGGTGCTAATCCGTTATTTGACGGAAGAGTTACAACATGAAACACGAGGGGATTATTTCTCAAGAATCGCTGAACACCGCCTCGTTACCGCACTCACCAACTGTCCTCAGAATGTACGACTAAACTCCTCCTGGCGCCATGAGGTCACTGAGAGTCACTGAATATTCCCTCAGCAAGGAGTAGCACAGCAGCACTGCGTACCTTGCCGGAAGTCTCTCGGACGACAGCAAACCACACACGCCAAATATGACGGTAAATACATAGGCATTAGTCTCAAAATGATGCTGCTTTCTCGCATGCCTTGACTAATAAGTCTTGCACAACAGCACAATAATTATCAGTTGAATTATCGTCATGGACGCTATTGAGTCCATGCTACTTGCGACTTTCCGTGCCCAGCCAGCCCTGTATCTTCGATACATATATGATATTTTTGGAATTAATCTACATGGCTCGAATTCCCTAGACCATTATTTCAACTTTGTCAATTATTTCCATCCTGCCATCAATTTCACTATCGAACCTATCGATTTATCACTAAATCACCACATACCGTTTCTTGATACTCTTCGGACAGTTGCCTTGGATGGACAATATACAACATAATTATACATCAAGCCAATGGCCGCACCAGTCGTTCTGCATACAAGTCAGCGCATCCAATGCAGCCTAAGAAGTATGTGCTATCTCACAGCTCCTGAGGGCTCCAATAAAATTGCTGAAAGGCGTGGAATGACAAAGGTAGAAAATCTGTTCAGGGCTAATGACTATACAGATAAATCATCACCAGGGCAAAATTTCAAGTACAACACAGCATCAGCCATGCTCAACGAGGCCAATACTTTGATATTGACAAAGCTACTTACACTAGCCATCCTTACATTGATGACGAGCTAGCACACAATATACACTCGGCTATCAGATCGTCCGAGCTGCCCATTAAGATAGCCCGGAAAAGTGGGAAAACCCTATCACAAATGGTGACGCGCTCTGCTCTCGACCCCTCACCTTCCCCAACAGGAAACAGGCAATGCTTCGCGTGCGCTGCCGGTGCGAAGGGTAGATGCCACATCAAGAATGCGGTTTATCAAATGACATGCCAAGCCTGCTCCAGCCCAAAGCCCTTCTACATAGGAGAAACCAACAGAAGTGTCTGCGATCGATACAATGAACATCTAAGAGACGTGAAAAAACGAACACCAAACACGCCTTTTGGTGAACATATAAAGCACAGACGCACAGTGCGCAACCACAACACAGACGTAATCCACATCGGGTCACTGCAGCTGTTGGTCCTCCGCACCTGCAAAGACGTGGCAGATATGAAAATAACAAAATATATTGAGATTAGGAACCGCAAGCCACGTCTCAACATCATGACTTCTTCTTGGAAGCTCATCAAGCCAATTCCGTACAGTGATTATCATTAGCTGTGTTGGCACTGGGATGCTACTGGTGTGCTTTAGCCCTGTTATACCTGCTGATAATGTTGTGATCAGATCACCCGGTCGATGATCGGTGCCACAGCCTAACTTCCCGTCTGATGTCTCTGTGTACCTGCCCCTCCCCTCTACATCCATATCTCTATCCCTCTCTCTCTCTCTCTCTCTCTCTCTCTCTCTCTCTCTCTCTCTCTCTCTCTCTCTCTCTCTCTCTCTCTCTCTCTCTCTCTCTCTCTCTCTCTCTCTCTCTCTCTCTCTCTCTCTCTCTGTCTCTATCTCTGTCTCCATCTCTATTTACTTTTGATTTTTTGTAGCCCCGAGTCGATACTTCGCGCCCAGATTGATTTTAGGTGTCACTGTTTAATCTTTCGGGGCCCGGCATCATTTTTTTCCATCTTGCATTCGCGTTATTATGCTGTAAGTTGATATCTGTAAACCTTTGTATCTGTAAATCTTTGTAACTTTTGTTGATCAGTGGAATGGGCTGCCTGCTGATGTTGTGGGGAGTTCCTCACTGAATGTATTAAAACATATGGTGGACAGATTTTTTAAGACAGGAAGATCTTGTTTTTGAGTTCTAATTTGTGATGGAAGGGGTGAGATTTATGTTAAGTAAGTGTGCACGGCACATACCCCTGTAAGGCATGGATGCAGTTTGACAATTATTGATAAGGCATTCAATCCACATGTGTTAAGAGGGATCAGTGGAATAGGGCTGGATAGCTAGGGTAGATAGGCATTGATAGGTTTGTGGGATATTGGTGGACTGGTTTCTTCAGGATGTGGGATGGTTAGGGTAGGTCTTTTTACCAGGCTTATGGTATCTTCGATTTACAGACTTAACTGGATGGGCCCTTGGGTCTCTTATTAAGTCTAAACGCTTTATAACTTTATATAGGGTATACCTAGCAGTGGATTCAGCACCTTCCTTCGGGATGTGATACTGATGAGATTGGCTATGGTAGCACAATGGGTATGATTGGAGGAATTTGTAATTGTTGAGTGTGTTATGCAATAGCAAGTGAATGGTGCTAGATAGGCTGGGATATATAGCTCCCTAGGAACTTGAGATAAGGGATTGATTGGGATGAGCGTATGTACATTTCTAGTACCTATTCTAGATAGGCTTAACCCAGATGGGCCCCTGTGGCTCTTATTAAGCCTTAACACTTTATGACTTTATGACTTTCTCGCATCCTCGCTTTCTCGCTCTCTTTCCCCATGTGTCTCTCCCCTTGCCTGTTTATCTCCCATTTTTCTGCACCTTTCCTCTTTTCCTTTTTCCTCTTTTTCTGGGTCACCAAGAATGTCCCCGTTTTGCGCTTATTTGTGTGCTGTGAATTTTGGACTAAGTCACGTGTTAAGCGATATTATTTGTGCTGGCTGTGCCATTTGTGACGTTTTAGTTCTTTGGATGTGTTTACGGTATCTACTAAAGACGCTTCGGAAGCGAAATATATCTAGATTAATTTCGATTACTTTATATTATTATAAGCATAAGGCTGGTAATTCAACTGATACTTATAATGTTGCTCATCCGGTGCATGATATCATAGATCAAATTACAGCACAATAACGCCAATGCAAAATTGAGAAAAAAAAATTATGCCGGGGCCCCGAAAGATTAAACAGCGTCCCCTAAAATTAAACTGGGCTCGAAATATCGACTCGGGGCTCCTAAAAAAAATCAGAAGACTGAAAAGAAATATCGTTGCTGCCCCGCCAACTGGCGTTGGGCCGCAATGATCCGCGCTGGGTCCGAAGAATCGCATCGGGGCCCGAAAAGTCGCACTGGGCCCCAAAAAACCTTGTCGGGGCCACACAAATTCGCATCAGAAGCCACACACCATCACGTCGGGAAACACCAGTAAACACAGCGAAACCCTAAAAGCACACCGATTCCCAACACTTGCCGGGGCCCTCCGAAACACACTGGGACCCGGAAAAGGCGACGGGGCTGTAAAACATGCGTTCAGGCCATGCATAAACACCTGGAGTACTCCAGAGCACACTAGTACCCTTAAAATACACAGGAGCCAGAAAGAGAGCATTTGAGGTACAGGCCGTGCCCCACAAAAAGCGACGTTGTCGCCCCTTCCCCATCTCCCCCCCCCCACAAAAAAAACGACCCAGGCACTAAATAAGCGCATCGGACTTTTGAAGACGCGTCTCCACTGTGTGGCGGCCGCTGCCGCCGTTTCTCCGACTTTGGCGTATTGTGATATGGGTGGACGGTATTCGCCCGTGCGCTGACACAGTATGCCAGAATTGGTAGAGCCTGGCTACGAGTATTCCCTAATGACGCAGCTTTAGTGTCTGCGTGAAATGGACGACGTATGCAGTGTACATGAATGTATTGTACATGTTATCAAACTCCCGGCATTCCATCCCTGCGCGCTCGTCTTCAGGCCTGTATTTCCGGACACAGGTGTTCACCGGGCAGGCGTTAGGCACGTGACACTGCAGAGTAAAGATACTTGCTCAGCTGACCAACACATACTCTTCATCAAGCGAAATAGACTTCGCCGTTCTATCGAGGCCGCATGTGAAGGTCCCCGACTGCCCTGTGTTGGAAGGGAAATGGAATTGTTTCGTTATGTATTTTCATCACAATGGAAACTTTGAACGGTACGGGGGTTAAACTTCCGTGACTTAGAAACAGTGGTGGTTGGTTGGGCCCTCCAGAGCAAATTTAAGTTGCCACTAATTATGTTAATAAAAATATCGGACTCTTTGAAAAAATATTGCTCCAAATCATATTACCAATATAAAAATTGAAGAACGCTAGAAGCCCTTGAAAATCGATTTCCTCTCCCCTGACGCACATCCCAGGTACGCCACTGGCTCAGAGACAGTGGCGGTGGCGTCCGAAGACACCTCGATTGACTGACCCAACCACGGCTTTGGGACCAGTGACTGCGGAGGAGAGAATTACCTGAATATATGAATATATGAATATATGTATATATATATATATATATATATATATATATATATATATATATATATATATATATATATATATATATGAATGTATATCTATATATATATCTATCTATCTATATATATATATCTATATATATATATATATATATATATATATATATATATATATATATATATATATATATATATATATATATATATATATATATATATATCTATATATATACATTTAGGCATGCCACTTCAATTTGTGTCAAATCCGCAATGCACTTTCGTGAACACCTCTGGTAATACATTGAACTGTGGTGAAGTCAAGATTTTTCCAATGCATTGATTGAAGATGAATATTCGACGTTACTATGGCAAATGTCCAGGTGTGATTAGCAGCACTTCACACGGCCATCTCATCATCATATTATTCCATTTGATCAGTCATGGTAATTCATAAGTGTACAGGAATAGAGATAGAAGTAGCAACTGCATAACCGCATCGGAAACATGATGTAAATAGCTTTGTTATGCGGTTGAATTGTCAAGAGGAAACACTGATCAGTCCGCATCAATCGGAGAACATCAACATACATGTGCTTCATGCATATGATGAAAACCGTCGACAACTCCAACATAAGAAGTACGAACTACGTAAGTGAAATACTCATAGTCATATAGCGACATTAAGGAGGGAATTCAGTCCCCATTTGACAGAGTTGACCGCTCGTCCCATATACATGGGACGTGATGTTCTAACGTGCTGGGTGTCGCAGCACGTTAGAACGACTTAACGTGACTTAACTTAACGCTGGGTGAGATTTATGCTAAGTGTGCACGGCACAGACCCCTTTAACACGTGCACTGGAGGGGGGGAAATCCGTCCACCCCTCCAGTTTTTCGTAAATAACTCATGATTTAACGGTCGACATACGCCATGTTTTGTGTACCTGCTTAGAAGTGTCCGGTGCGTCGTTTAAAACAAGAAAAACGGAAATTGGCTGATTTTTTTTTTCTAGTTAGAGGCCGTTAAAGTCCAAACATTTCGTAGCGTCAGACCACAAAAATCGGAGCTGATGCGCTTCCCGTATATTGGCAAAAGGGAAGTGTTCTTGGCAACACTGGTACTTGTTTGATGTATATTGTTATGCTATATAGTTTCAAGGTTATGTTAGGTTACCGAGGTCAAGTCAGGTCAAGTTCATGACAGGTTAATGGAACCAAACTTGGTCAACTGGAATGTTGTCATAAATGCAAATGACTGTCATGCGATTGATGTCGCTTTGCATGTTACTCCCTATACATTCTGAAAACTACTGTTCGTCATTGTGTACCTAAGCGTTTCCATACTGTATTCATGTACTTCACTCCATTCTTCGCGAAGCCGATTGCGCCGAGCTGCCCGACGGAGCAGTCGGGCGGGCGGCCCGGTTTCGATAACTGGAACAGGTAACTGACCGCATAAAGTGCCGTTATATTGGTGACCTGAGGTTAAATTCCCGGGATAGCATCTGTATTGCATCATTAGTAATGTCCGAAACATCATTGATGCTCATTTTGGAGCAATTAAACACAATCACGGCGATCCATAGCAATGATAAGACAAGCCACGCAAAACAATATAATTTTGACATATGTGACCTCATTTGACCTTGAAGATATTGACCCAAGGTCATGCAATTTACACACAACAGAGTTCACTACCGGACCCATCCACCCTGCGAATGTTGTTACTCCAGCTTATTCACGGGTTAGGTTAGGTTAAAGTAGGATAAAAAGAAGACGAAGGAGAGCATGGGAGGATGCATCACCCGGAGATCTGAACCCGGAGAAGTGTTGTGCAAGTTCCTCGACCTCGGTATCTACATATCTGACTGCTGTCACTAGACTGGATTTGTTTACTGCACCAAGGCTGGTCCTCTACTACACTTTGCCAACTTGTCTTCTTAGTACTCATTGGTCAGTTTCAATACTTTCTACCTTCTATATCCATCGTAGCCTTTATTTTGCTGACTAGGTCTCATTTTTGGCATGGTGATGGTTTTTTCGGTCGTACTGAAGCACCTATGGCATTAAATTCCACTGCCCGAATGCACGTCCCCATATCGCCGACGTTCAGCTGCCCGTCCAGATACCACCAGCTGTCCAATGAAGGTGCTGCGTGTCATAGCGTCGGCAAGCAGATGTTCTTTTCATAGTGCATCAGGGAAACGTCACTTCTGAATAAGTGAGGAATTCACGGACGCCTTGTCGGCGCCTGTCTGGCATCGAACCGCTGTCGTCCCGGGCACACGCAGCCCCACCGGGGGCGGGGGTACCGTGGCTGGCGACGGCACTGGAAACTGACAGCCGGGGTGGCTCGTGATGGGTTCGGTGATTATCACCGGTAATTTGCTCCGAGGGGTCAAGCGGTTTTATCGATGCTATTCAGGAAGGATTACTGACACGGTCGGGTCCATTTGCGTCGGTGTCCTTTGTCGTTGTGGTTTGCCTTGGTCCTTGGGAAAGCGCAATGGACAGGTACGTGCATACATGCTATATTTGTATGGTTTTACCGTGGATAAAGCTCAACACCGGACGCCGGTTTCAGGACATGTATAATATAATAGAAGACATTATGTGTTTCGTTGATGCGTATCCAGCCGCAATCCTAACATTTGCCGCGCTGCAATCACAGAACTGCTTGGCGTACCTACAGCGTACCTATGCGCACCCAGAAAGCTACGCAGGAAATGTTCTCCTCCGTTAGCCCTGGCAGTGCTCAATTTCGTCGCGATACCGCGGGCTGTTTTGCGCTATCCGCGGAAAACCTCATGGGGCATAGAAAGACCCCCGAGACGGGGAGGTTAGGTCACAAAATCTGCAGCATTTTGGGAACACTGTTTGGAGGAAGACGAGGTGAAAGCATGCCATTTTCGTGGGTATTTCAGGAAGGATATTATCACCATCTGCATAAAACAGGGAGTTTCCAGGAAGTTTGGCAGGGGGTACTTGCCTGGAGGGGCGTCATTTCTCCGGAGGGACGACATTTCCCTGGAGGAGCGCCACTGATTTTGATGGAAACAATTCAAGATGGAGGGGTGGTGGAGTGGCGGGGATCGGGGGAGCAGTCGAGTGTTCTGCATGGACACCTCTTCTAACCGGAAGGGCACATTTTCTCATCGGGATACATTCGGCTGATTCATTCGATGGAGGTGCACTCGAACTTTCTGGAGTGGCGCCTTTCTCAAGTTAGAGGAGCTCTGCATCTTCATGGGGTGGGGGGGCACATGCCAGCTGTGCCCCTCCGGCCTCCCTTCCATCATTTTTATTATTATTATTATTATTATTTATTTTTTTTTAAATATTTTTATTGGATTTTATATTTATATTATATTATCATTGGATCCGCCTCCGCGTGAAAATACAGTGCAGTAAGTGTCAGTACAACGGAATACCATCGGCTGGAAATTAATCAATTATCCGACACCAGACAACGTAAACCTTGACCGACAAAGCACAGTGGCATGTGTTCATCCAATCAGAAAGCGTTGTCTTGCAGCGCTTCTTGTTTATTCCCTAATGGCATGTCAATGACACCCGGTCTGGGGGGATGGGGAGGTCTATGCACGCAGTCAATGATCCACAGTCTGGTCCGGATGTCAATGATACGCGGTCTTGGGGAGGTCTATGGCACCCAGTCAATGACGGGTAGTCAATGGTCCGGATCCACTCCACCAAGCCGACGAGGCGAGTGGCTCTTCTGAACGGAGCGGCAGAGACGATTCTCTGCGCATTAGCCGGGCAACAGAGGAGCGCACCTATATGCGGTCAACGCGGCTGAATGTGAACGACGTCTCAGAAATGATGGTGCGATATGGCCCTGATGTCTCTGCCAGAATGGCGTCCGGCCGATATGACAGGAACAGATGGTCAGAGCTAAATAAAGCATTGACCTCGCGTGCTGAAGTTGCGAGCATAAGCCTACCAATCAGAGGCAACTACAGAGCATGCATATGCAGACTTCACTTCACGTCATTTGTTCAGCTTCACTGACCCCGGTCGCCCTCATATGGAGCATCGTGAAAATCCGGGAAACAACAGAAAATCTCAGGAAAGAGGAAACAGTGTCACTCTGTGTGCTTTTTGAGGGGTCATTTACGCTGTTTACGACGCAAAATCAGAAGTACTTGGTTCGGTGTGGAGCCTATATATACTGGTTCGTACTTACTAGAAAAGTACTAGTTTTATGGTATTATTATAGTAGGGAATCGTATCTAAGAGTTAGTAGAAAAATGAGCGAAGGCAATAATGGCGACGGTGACACAATTATGTTTTTGGTTTCCATATGGTAGAAGCTTCCCATTTTCTTGGGTGGTTTGCTCCTGGGTACGTTTGCTCTATTCATTACCTATTTTTGGATTCAAGGAGTTGACAAGAAGTGTTAAATATGGCCGTTGAAGTACGGAGGCCTTTATATATTAGTAGAAGAGTTGTTTTGTTCTTGATTGTTACCCTTCACGCCGTCCGTGGTGCTCCTGGTTCATCAATAACTCACCCTTTCCCGGTTGAACATATTTTCCTCGGATCATACTATCGAGACTCGCGGAAAGCTTAGACTAATGAAGATTGAAATAATCGTCTCCTACTACCCCTACCCTCAATTTTTTTCACAATAGGACACCCCGTCAAAGGACTTCAGGTCATATATTGCAAAAGAATGTTAATCACGCCGACCAAAAAGCCGCGTACTTCAGCGTTAATAAAAGTGAACGTTCTTGTTCAGTCGGCGGAGATATAGGCATAGATGTCGAAGTACACATGTAATTGATCTATCTATATCAAAATAATACGTAGGGGTTGCGCCACTGCTTTTGGGGTCTCATCATAGGCGTAAAACGTGTATGTCTGCATAGCCAACCACACCACCAGTGTTTGGTAGACTCAAGTATTATCATTGTGACTGTATGATAAAAATTGACTTTAACCCTAGCAGCGCGACAGACTACAGTCGTCTCTCCCTCTTAGTGCGAGAAAGCGTCCAAAGATATGTATATATCTTATATATATATAAGATATCTTATATATATAAGATATCTTTAAAAACGGCATAGACAATCATTATAAGAATAGGGGGCTATAAGAATAAGAATCCCTGTATTCCAGGGAGGGTTGATTGACAGATTTGGTGGGCAACTGGTTCAGTGTACAAAGTGCAACCAAGAAGGGCCCTTGTGGCTCATAGTTGCACTGATCTTTTATGTCTTTTATGTCTTTATGTGATGGACTGGTCTTTTTTTAACCACCACATTCCCCCTGTCTTTTGGTTGACCTTTAGAGCGAGACCAAATGGCGGACGATGGGGTGTTCGCAGTCACTCGACTCGGAATTTTTCGGAGCCTGATGGTGAAACACATGCGGTTTTGTGACTTAATGTGAATGATGTGCATACGAAAGACTTCGGATAAAATCATGGCACCTACACCGGTCAAGATGGTCAGATCATGTTAGCTTTAGTTTCGAAGAAAAATATGTGTGATCAAACTTTAATTTGATGGTTTTTCTATTGATTGCACCGAGTAGAGGTCATGCATTGCACCGATACAAAGCCGAAGTATTTTTTCGCACTTTTGCTTTAACAGTTTGCAAAGCCTCTTCAACATATGCTAAACCACAACCTTCCACTTTGGATGGACTTGCATGCCTTAGTACAGATACAAGCGCACACATTTTCCAACCAGCACTGATACACTTATTTGTATTCGTGATAGCCTTATTGTATGCCCGTAAACTCCACGTTACTCGCCGACAGATGGCAGTCCGGCAGGCCGAATCTGAGCGAAGAGCTTAGTGTATCGCATTAGAGGCGGTACGAGATCTTCCAAGAGGACGGTTGTCTGCTCTGGGGCGTGGACGTCATCGTTCCTGAAGTGTCCCGGGAGCGTCTTTCGTGCGGCATGCATGACCAGCATCCGGGAGTGTCAATGATAAAGTATCTGGCAAGGTGCTATGTCTGGTGGCCGAATCTCGTCAACCACATCGAGTGCGAGACTGCACAACCTGCCAGTCGGTGCGACAAACGCCACCGGCGACGTTTCTATCCCGGAAGTGGCCAGATAGGTCGTAGGTGCGCATTCACGTGGACTTCGCACCAGTGCATGGGCAAAGCCTGCGGATAGCGCTAGTGCATGACAGCTACTCAAACTCAAGGAACTGAGATGGGCATACTAGAAGTTGTAGTGTGCCCAACTGAGAGTAGCTAGCAGATCAGTGAGAGAGAGAGCGGAGAGCTCTGTTCGAAGGCGCAGCCAGCCAGGCACTGTGGGCAGCGACAACGGACCGCAGTTCACGTCGGAAGAGTTCCAGTCGTCCCTGCGAACAAAAGGAGTGAAGCATCACCTGATGCTGCCTTACCATCCTACTTCAAATAGGGTCGCTGACCGCTCATGGTGAGCATACCCACCGTGACCTCCATGTGGATCAGTCATTGGTTTGGATTGCATATCTGGTATCATTGCATACAAGTCATGATTATGCGCGCTATAATGCTTGACTTTGTGAGATTAAACAAATGAACCTGTTGGAGGGTGTCAATTATAAAATTACATAAATCGGGTATCAATCACGATATTTCGTCGTGCGCAACACACTGGCTTTTGTATGTCGCTAGCACTCACCGTTTACAAACGCTATGGAGGTCGCAAGAATGGAATGAGGCAAAATGCCGTGCTCCCTGGAATGAGGCAAAATGCCGTGCAAGTGCGACGGTTAAAGTTTGAGAACTGTCTGTGCCTCAACTGTCTGTGACTCTCATGTCATTCAAATCGCACTGCGCTCTAAATAATTAATTACCGCCGACAATTGCTGTAGCCCGAGGGCAGCTACCATTAAAATCTGAGGTGCCCCGTGCCATGAACCCGTCGACTGGGCATACCATGAGCTTGCTCCGTTCTCGGGCCGTTCAATTAGTTCCGACTTATGGATTATCCTGACAGAGACCAGCACAAACTCATATGAGGTTTGACAGCCCGCGGCAATTGTCCCGGTCGCAGTTGCCGAGTGAATGAACACCTGTTTGTGCGCCTCTGGTGCTCGTGACTTCGGCTACATCAAACCAGGTGCCGCTGCAGCCACCGGAGCTGTCTCGGCCGGCTTGGACCACCTTCCCAATGTTGCAATCCCGGCCCGTGGCCCATGCACGTTTTTCTGATCGCCAGAGACTACCTGCCTTGTTTCTTATACCATCAAGACAGATTTGCGTGTTAAATGTCCAATTATAACATGGAGAATAAGAGCGTGGAAAAAATATTATTCTGCACTCTCGCTCGGCATCTTCCAGTCAGATGTTTCAATCGAAATGTGTACTTAATTGCATTTAGCGAAGTGTTATTTACTCCTGCATTATGTTTGCATCTTTCACAACTAAGAAAAAGATTAAGAGCCTAACACAGTGCAATGATAGTATTCCAGTATATCTCATGAAATCAGTTACAATGAACCATCACACAAGACGATATATATTGATGTTGCAGTGATGCACAGCAACAACAAACAAAACGTACTCTACATTGGCTGATATAAGCTATAGCGAATTTTCACCCGGAGGCGTACCTCCGAGGAAATGGCGTCCACCCAGAATCCGAGTGCTCTTCCTCCAATGAAAATTCCTAGATTCTGGGTACAGATCATGAAATGTCATTCAAGTAATGGGAAAGGCGCTTAGAATGTATCAAGCATGGATATTACACTATAGAAAGAAATCAGACAAAGATCCAACACCAAAAACCACAGATGCATTGAAAAGCTTGTGTGAGTTTGCCGTGCACGCAGATATTCTGTTCCCCTACAACTGCAGGCATTGCTATCTGGGAGGACGCTTCAATGAGGACTGAAGTAAAGCTGCAAACTCAGAATGTATGGCATGCTCATGGTAACCACTGGCTGCCCGCCTGTTGCGATGCACGCCGCCGTTGTGACGAGCACCAGTGACTGTGGGGTGAGCAGTTCGGCGGGTTGCGATGCACGCCGCCGTTGTGACGAGCACCAGTGACTGTGAGGTGAGCAGTTCGGCGGGTTGCGATGCACGCCGCCGTTGTGACGAGCACCAGTGACTGTGGGGTGAGCAGTTCGGCGGGTTGCGATGCACGCCGCCGTTGTGACGAGCACCAGTGACTGTGGGGTGAGCAGTTCGGCGGGTTGCGATGCACGCCGCCGTTGTGACGAGCACCAGTGACTGTGGGGTGAGCAGTTCGGCGGGTTGCGATGCACGCCGCCGTTGTGACGAGCACCAGTGACTGTGGGGTGAGCAGTTCGGCGGGTTGCGATGCACGCCGCCGTTGTGACGAGCACCAGTGACTGTGGGGTGAGCAGTTCGGCGGGTTGCGATGCACGCCGCCGTTGTGACGAGCACCAGTGACTGTGGGGTGAGCAGTTCGGCGGGTTGCGATGCACGCCGCCGTTGTGACGAGCACCAGTGACTGTGGGGTGAGCAGTTCGGCGGGTTGCGATGCACGCCGCCGTTGTGACGAGCACCAGTGACTGTGGGGTGAGCAGTTCGGCGGGTTGCGATGCACGCCGCCGTTGTGACGAGCACCAGTGACTGTGGGGTGAGCAGTTCGGCGGGTTGCGATGCACGCCGCCGTTGTGATGAGCACCAGTGACTGTGAGGTGAGCAGTTCGGCGGGTTGCTCTGCGCTGCATTTCAAGTGAGTGGAATCTGAGTCCGAATTGATGAGGGTTCTATGATTTTACGACGGAAATTTAGGTCTGAGTAGGTAACGAACTGTGAATCGGTCATCCGTTGTATTTGTTTTTAAGCATATTATCTGAAATGTGGAACTTCAGCCTTTCATATAATATATTCTGCGAAGTGAATGGCTGCTTAATTTACTTAACTCAGTTTGTGAGACGATGCCGGAAACCAGGATAGTGTAGCGAGCATGTCGCTGAAGAAGAGCCGCAACTACCTTTCCAAGAGGGTGCTTTGGTACAAGTTTCAAGACATTAACTCAATCAGTATGACGGTGCACTTGGCCACAGGGCTTTCTAGATGTTTCCATATCAAGCTACGAATCCATTATCACGCCCAAGTTTTGCAGATATAGCTGGAAGACTGGCGTACTACGTCTCCTGTGAAGCTTACTTTGATTGGAGTTGTGACTGTTTTTTTTTAATTCAGAGCAACATTATGTTGATGTTCTCGAAGTTTATTTTCAGTCCATTTTGAAGTAACAAGGCGTCACCATGTGAATAACCTTCGAATGTTTCTTGAATAATGTTTAGCTGATTACGAGGTTCCGCAATGACCATGATATTATTGTCGGACAATCTTATCCCGCTAATTTTGGACTCACGAAGCTGCTGTGGTTTGCATGCTGTCAGTTTCGTGGCCGTGACGTTGAAGAGCAATGACCAAAGTGAAAAGCCTTGGATACTTCCGAGGGTAATATTGTGTGATGATACGAGACTTCCATCATATAATTTTGCTCGTCTTGCGTATATCGCTACGAAACCAGCTAGTCGCCGCTTGAAGCTGTCCTAATGGCGTCACCTGATCGTATTTAATTGGCTCTTGCAAGTCCTGTTATACGACCCACGCGCATCGCTTCCCGAGTGTTTATACCTCTCATTCGCAAGCCGATTGATAGGTTAAGCAAACGCGTGGCGTTTCTGGTACTTCTCGGAGTTTACTTTCTAAATGTCCCAATTTGCTTTAGTGCCAATTCGTCAGGCCGATTTCGGTTTTTGGCAAAACATGTTATAATAAATTCAGCTTTCATTAAAACTATAATTTATCTTTGATAACTTTGATAATCTCTTGCACATCCATTGTCTATAAAAAACTATGAGCTAGTCGAAAGCTTTGTGAAGTTGCTTTGCGAATACATACCATGCCATTATCCAGCTTTTGAACTCATCACACCGGTTTTGCTATCTAATACGATTTTTCAGCTTAGGAATTTAGGAAAGATAACGCAAGGTACGTTAAGCCCTGACTTCAACCTCACCCGAAGCAAACTATGTTCATTATTTAAGTTGGGGCATTAATTTGGGAATGGGTTAAACCGATGAGATGCTTGCGGTAAAACTCGTAAAGCTGTGTGCGCTTTCAGATTAAGAGATATAAGAACCCAGACCATATGCCGTCATGGACATGATCGACCAAAAGATCGGTGGGCAAATCACGTGGGCAAATCACGACTACATCACCTTCCAGACATTTCTCCAGCTGCATGAAATCCGACCAATTTGCACACTGAAATATTGCAGCACATTGGGAGCGACACAAAGCCGCGTTCTGAGAGCATTCCGGCCGCTCGCACCGTCCGCACCCGCCGACTGCGGAATCAGTGACGTCGCCGGATTCCGTTGGCAGTGCGATTTGGCGACGCCAATGCAAACGCCGCCGCGTGTCACCGGAAAGTGAATGGCACGCCGCCGCGCGTCACCGGCAAATGAATGGCACGCCGCCGCGTGTCACCGGCAAATGAATGGCACGCCGCCGCGCGTCACCGGCAAATGAATGGCACGCCGCCGCGTGTCACCGGCAAATGAATGGCACGCCGCCGCGTGTCACCGGCAAATGAATGGCACGCCGCCGCATGTCACCGGCAAATGAATGGCACGCCGCCGCGTGTCACCGGCAAATGAATGGCACGCCGCCGCGTGTCACCGGCAAATGAATGGCACGCCGCCGCGTGTCACCGGAAAATGAATGGCACGCCGCCGCGCGTCACCGGCAAATGAATGGCACGCCGCCGCGTGTCACCGGCAAATGAATGGCACGCCGCCGCGTGTCACCGGAAAATGAATGGCACGCCGCCGCGTGTCACCGGCAAATGAATGGCACGCCGCCGCGTGTCACCGGCAAATGAATGGCACGCCGCCGCGCGTCAAAGCATTAATGTTATCGGGCGCTCGGCTGCGGCATCGGGACGGCGACGGGCGCGAACGAACCGCGCCGCTGCGGAGGCCCAGTGAAAACAAGAGGCGCGAATATTCGCATGGGCGCGGGCATCCATCGGAGTGTATCGCGGGTCGGTGGAGCGGCCGCCGCTGGCCATTCGTCAGTCTGGCGCCCGGAGAGCCAGGTGGCGGGCGAGTTTCGACGTGTCGACCGGCGATATCGGTACCGGGGGAGTTCCTACCGGCTTAGAACGCTATAGATGGCGCCGATGGTGTGGTCGCCGCGCTCAGTGAATCTCCTCCAGTGGGGATCAGAGAACCGACGTACGGCTATTTCGCTCCTCAGAGGGAAGGTGATGAGGATCTCGCCTGCGGAGCGGCCGGAGCCGGGGATCTCGCTGAGGTGATGATAAGGCATCCAATGGATAGCGAGGGCTTCTGATGGCCTCTGATGGATAGCGCCTCGTTAGCGAGATTGGCGAGTTACTATATTGACTCCAAGTGGGGTAAATTCCCAGCTTCCAAGCTTCCCCTCCCCAGTAATGACTAAGGCAGTTCAGCCCCTTGACGTTGCCAACACATGTATAGGTCGTAAAGCTTCGTTGGAAGAACCAGTGTGTTGCAACGGACGACATCTTGCTACTGGGATGCAATTATTTCAGAGGGGTCAATTGGAGGATATACCAGGTCAGGTCAAAAGGTGAAATTTTCGGGAAAAAATCGAGATTCAGGGTGACGATTTTGAAGGGGAAAAAGTAAACTGATAGTTTGGATCTATATCGCAGAGTAAGATGAATCGAAAGACATCCGAAACACATTTTGCTGGACATTTGACGCGAGGCATGCTTGATGTTATTATTATCCATCGATCTTCTAGAGGTGGTGCTCGTAGTAGCCGCCCTTCACAGACCCACAGCCTCACAGCTCCGCGCTGAGCCGAATATGTCTGGTCATCCATCTCGGCTTGCCTTCGTCTATGTTCCGAGCGAAGTCCTTCACTACCATCTCCAACTGTCTTGTCCTTCTGGAACCAGCACCGACGACTAGCTACTTGATGCCGTACAGCTGGCCACGCCACGATCTTCAGTACCTACAAGGTGGGGCTGGTACGACTTCCACTTGAGGTTCTTCCCCAGGATCTTCCAGGCCTTACCCAATGACGTCCCCAGCTCTGCTGCGGCCAGTCTGACGTGGGCCTTCGGACGCCGCCAGGCAGACGCTGTCGCCGTCTTCACCCCGTCAGCAGTGGGTGGAGTGCGAGCCGGAGACACGACGGGTCGCACTGCGGCTGAGGATCGAAGCATTGGACCAGCCAGTGGAAAGCGTTGGCTTTTGGCACGTCTCTGGGATTGTTGAGCAATAAGTGAAGACGAAAGTCTTCACTTTGTTTTGTTTAATTGCGTCTCCAGCACAAGCTTAGTACAATATTTATCATATCGTCGTTTTGTTTCACTTCAATGAATGAACTACTGATACCTAGTTTTGTCACTGATGATAGCATGGGCGACTTGATTGATGATGCTAATCATGACGACCATGTTGAACATCTAGAAAATGTCGTTGTTCACAAAGTACTCCAAGCGAAACAATACAGAGCAAGATACAGTACTGGTCTAGATCGATTGACAATTGGAGCGGCAAATCCATGAGGCTTCAAGGAAACTATTCCGAAAATGAGCCCAAGTTCTCAATGTGGCAATGTCTAGCATGTTCCTTAGCATAAAACGCGAGGACGATGGCAACTACGAGACGTCTACAAGCTATAGTGTAGCCCCCCCCTCCGAGGGGGGCTACACTATAGCCTCGCGTTGGGGCGTTTTTTACTCTCCGAAGGGCGCCTTTTCCTCTCAGTGGGACGCCTTTGGCTGGAAAAAAAATCGCTCAGCTGGAGGGTGGGAACATTCGGACCTCCCTGGAGCGCTGCCTTCTCTCGGTTCGAGAGGTATGTACCACCTTTCTGTGGGGGAATATGCTCCCTGCGCCATCCCCCTGTCCCTGCATCGGCCCTCTCTGTTCCATTACTAGAACATTACGAACAATATGAAATACGAACATAAAAACATTAGGGTTAAAGAAGATGCTAATGGCAATGCCAGATCCAAGAACCATCCGGACCATGGTGTTCCTTTGGCTCCGGAAGGGAGCACTGTATGCTTCATCCCCTTACACTCAGAGCAGCTTGGATTCCCTGAGCCAGGGAAATATTGTCTCCTAATATCGGCCTGGACGGTCATATGGCCCGAGCCATAATAGCCACCTTAACATGTGCGTGTGCACTTGCGCGTATGCACAGCGTATGTGTGAGCAGGGGTGCATAGTTTGAGCACGTGTACTGAAGAGAGCCTTGGGACGACGAGACGGCGCTCATTGACGGGAACCTGAAAATTTGGCAAACACGGTATTCGCTGCAGACAAAAGCGGTGTCTCAAACCGCTGCAGTAGCTGCTATTGTGAATGGCTTTCAATGTGATATCCACCGAATAACTCCACGCAATGCCACGTGTGTCGTTGACCATAAGATAGAGGAATGGTTCAGAGCAGCTACGAGAAGCACAACAGCGTAGAGAAGGGAGTCTGCTGCCTCAGCATCTCCGCTATCGGCTGTGTATTTTGACGAACGATTTTTTTTGTTTATGGTACAGAAGCAGCTGCATGAAGCTGGTCCCGTATCGGCTGGTAGATCGACGCATCAGGAGAAACATCGCTGTTATCGCTGAACCGAGTGCGAAATATCTGACACACTTTGCCGCATTCTGGAAAGGCAAGCGACATTTATAAGGAGTCTCAATCGGCCGTATCTGAGCTGGATACCGTCACAACTGTCACGGATGCCGACGGGACGGGTCGTATCTGAGCTGGATACCGTCACAACTGTCACGGGTGCCGACGGGACAGGTCGTATCTGAGCTGGATACCGTCACAACTGTCACGGGTGCCGACGGGACAGGTCGTATCTGAGCTGGATACCGTCACAACTGTCACGGGTGCCGACGGGACAGGTCGTATCTGAGCTGGATACCGTCACAACTGTCACGGGTGCCGACGGGACAGGTCGTATCTGAGCTGGATACCGTCACAACTGTCCCGGGTGCCGACGGGACAGGTCGTATCTGAGCTGGATACCGTCACAACTGTCACGGGTGCCGACGGGACAGGTCGTATCTGAGCTGGATACCGTCACAACTGTCACGGGTGCCGACGGGACAGGTCGTATCTGAACTGGATACCGTCACAACTGTCACGGGTGCCGACGGGACAGGTCGTATCTGAGCGGGATACCGTCACAACTGTCACGGGTGCCGACGGGACAGCTGTTGGCACAAGACAAAAGTAATGGGGCGATCCGCTTGTTGAAGCTATTCAGTGGTGAGCCAGCTCCCGCTTGACATGCCAGCTACATTCTAGCGAGCTAAATCTGCGTGAACTGTTCTCTTAACTCGATGGCTTGACGGCCGGTTCAAAATCTTCCCGTGATCCGCTAGGAACGCAGCTAGCATACTTGGAGACTGGACCTGTGGTGTCGCGTCGGGTCGTGTCGGGCCGGATAGCGGATATTGATGGGAGCATTCTGGGCGGATTTGAGTCCGGACCAAGCAGCGAGGGGATATTGATGGGAGCATTCTTGGCGGATTTGAGTCCGAACCAAGCAGCGCTCCGTCGACTGGCCAAAGCGGTGCAGGTTTGAAAAACTCCACAGGAGGTGGCCGAAATGAAAATCGACCCATGGAACATGGCTGACGTTTGCCGCTCAAATCTTGCTCTGATGTGGATCGGTTAAAACACCAAGCCAGGCGCTCAATACTTTCGTCAGTTTTCTAGTTTAATCACTATGACTCCATGTGGTTCCAAATAAATTGCAACCCGAGGTATACTGATGGACAAAAAAAAATACTGTACAGCAGCGTATAACTATTACTAAGATATAGTAAAACCGGAACTACCAAGACCAGTGCAATGGGCTGTGCAACCAGTTGCAGAGATGAACGGGTGTGGAGTGTGAACGCACACTCCACACTGTCTCCATGGCATGTTGCCAGAAACTTGTGCGTGTCGAATATTGCTTGTATTTGCAGAGAAGATCCAAGTGAGAACAATTGTTTTGAGGCAGTAGCCTATATAGTGTCACACACAAACGCATTAGTATTGCGGCCGCGGCGGCGTCACACTTCCCAACCGCTGTGTTAGTTTTCTCCTGCGCATGCGTCAACTCGCCGCTAGCTACGGCGAGGGGGCGGTGAGTCATGACGCGTTGCGTGTCGCCCCGACGGGGCGAATGTGGAGCGGCGTTTGGGCCATGACGGCAAATGTGGCGCAGCGTTTGGGCCATCACGGTAAACGTGGCGCACTGCTTTGGCCATCACTCAAAAAAAAAGAAAAAAAAGAAAAAAAAGCTCGCCGGTGTGCCGCTGTTGCGGCCACACGGGTACTGGGGACACCTGGAGACGATTCTGCTGGCAACACTTGCAGGTCGTCACTGCATCAACGCCAACGCTGGCCCTCACCGAGGCCGAGGTACGGAGGATATCGGATGCTGCGCTCCAAGTATTCCACGAGCCTGCTCACACACAAGCTCTGGAGCGTGTGGTGCAGCTTGTCACACATGCTGCTCCAGCAGTAGTGAGTCGTGAAGCACGTCACGGATATATCTGTGCACGGATGAAGCACCGTTAGGCCATGTCTGTCCTCGAATCGAAGAAAGAATCTCTCTCTCTCTCTCTCTCTCTCTCTCTCTCTCTCTCTCTGAAGTCTCTCAACTCTCTTCCAAGATAAGTCTCCCAAATATTTATTTCGCGACTTCGATTGCAACATATTTTCTCTCTACACCCGATTTTCGGTGTCAGCTAGGATGCAAGTTTGCAAGCAGGCTTGCGAACGTCCGCTTGAATTCGACTACCACAAAGAGAACGTGTTCATGCTGACATCCAACTGTGCACCACGTCGCTGACCGCGCACCACGGGCACCGCCGCGGGCTGCCGATCACAGTCGACCTTCACCTCGACCTCGACCTCGACAACTGGGACGACAGGCACGACGGCCGACAGGCCGTCGTGTCTCAGTCTCAGTCTGGTCGTCTCAGAGCGTCCGATGTAACGGGAAGATTGCATTCAGTTGAAATGCGGTGAAAACTTTAAACCTGGGTTACGATGATTGGACTCAGCCATGCCGCACCGGCTTGTGAGTGCTGTTGTGATTATTTGCGTTGTGCAGGGCAGTGCGGCCGGCCGGGCCTCAGGCCGGCGTTCACCACACAGTGAGATTCGAGCGAGCATCAGAAATGGTTTCTAAGCATCCAAAGACATCACGCTGGATGTGCTTCATCATGTCAGACGATTGTTTCACTTTTGCCTTGGAAATCGTTTTCGTCAAGCCGCGCCAATGGGCATTCCTATGTGTATATCCACCTGCATCAGAACCGGTAAACACTTGTATTTTCGAGCGAATAATACAAACGTGCAAACATATATAGAGACATAATGCTGTTTATCATAGTAGGCCGTATGGAAGTCCATCCAGGTCCACTAAGCAATGGTCTGATGTGTCATGTGAATATAGATAGTACTACGACACCCGGAATATTAGAAGAATGAAACCACATCGCCACATCACATGTAAGCCACATCGCCACATCACATGTAAGCCACATCGCCACATCACATGCAAGCCACGTCGCCACATCACATGTAAGCCACATCGCCACATCACATGTAAGCCACATCGCCACATCACATGTAAACCACATCGCCACATCACATGTAAGCCACATCGCCACATCACATGTAAGCCACATCGCCACATCACATGTAAGCCACATCGCCACATCACATGTAAGCCACATCGCCACATCACATGTAAGCCACATCGCCACATCACATGTAAGCCACATCGCCACATCACATGTAAGCCACATCGCCACATCACATGTAAGCCACATCGCCACATCACATGTAAGCCACATCGCCACATCACATGTAAGCCACATCGCCACATCACATGTAAGCCACATCGCCACATCACATGTAAGCCACATCGCCACATCACATGTAAGCCACATCGCCACATCACATGTAAGCCACATCGCCACATCACATGTAAACCACATCGCCACATCACATGTAAACATCGCCACATCACATGTAAGCCACATCGCCACATCACATGTAAGCCACATCGCCACATCACATGTAAGCCACATCGCCACATCACATGTAAGCCACATCGCCACATCACATGTAAGCCACATCGCCACATCACATGTAAGCCACATCGCCACATCACATGTAAGCCACATCGCCACATCACATGTAAGCCACATCGCCACATCACATGTAAGCCACATCGCCACATCACATGTAAGCCACATCGCCACATCACATGTAAGCCACATCGCCACATCACATGTAAGTCACGTCGCATAGATCTGTTGGCATTATCTGGAGGCAAATATGACGATACTGGAGACGAAGAGCTATTTAAGCCTCAACATTTTCATGACACTGTTACTAAATATAGATATAATGAAATATAGATATCAATGAAATGTAAGATCTGGTACACTTCATGCAATCACATATCAGCATATATAACACCTACATAAGATCACGCCATGACTCTACTATGAAATGGTTATCGACGGACATTCGCCAGCACATGACGAAATGAGGGTGAGACTAGGTCAGAAAAGAACCGAACGACTTATAGCAGGGACACCGAGCAGGATTTGGACATAAAAACTAGGACAAGAACTCGGCTGAGACCTTTAAAAATTCGACGAGCAAGTTACCGACATACTTTTTGCCACACACTGAGCTTCTAAAAATTCGACGATAAATTTACCTACATTCTTTTTACCACATACTTGTATGCATGGATCACAGTTAATCAAACTACATCAGATGAATTATTTCTTCTCCACACTCGAGTTACCAACACAGGAGGAAATTTGAGAACTTTCAATACACACACAGCACCAGTAAGCAAACAGCACCCCTCCAACGGCCATTTACGTCAAATACCGTACGAAAATGAATCATTTACCACCAGAAAGTTCGACCAGGAACATATCTGACCAGATTTAAGCACAAAACTATCAAGTTTCTCTGCTACCCAGCCCCTCCTCCACATTGCTCGCAACCTACGGCAATGGCAAGCCGTCGTCATGCTAAAATTAGGACTGGAACAATTTTCCTCAATGCACGCCATTTCGATCTTGAAAAGTAAGCAACAACTTCATATCCGTATATATTTAACTTCGAACATATCAAGCATTTCATTCTTTATTCTTCACTCTACCGCATGTCAAGACAAATCGTGCTTAGTAGGCTCAACTACTTCAAGATGGTTTTTCTCTTTTTCCTCCATCATATTCCTCCTTCCCCACATTACAATTTACAGTACATCACTTCACGCCGAGGAGGGCCGAGCCGTCACCGCGTGTTCTAAAACTTCGTCGAATTTCCTTCCGAGTCGGCTGCGATACGATTACCCGTGTAAAATTAGAGCGCTCCTTTTACCGAATGCGCTTTTTTTCTTTCTTTGCCCCATTTTTCTGGTAGAGCCGTCTTAGTTATTAGCCTCTGGTGTTTGCGCCATTCCAAACTTTGCATGTACATATATTGTTTTGTAAGTGTATATATTTTGCTTCGTAACCGGGAGATTCGGTGACTATATACTAAATATCAACACACAAATAATTAAACTTATGTAGCTATGTGTATCTTAAAAGAAGACTTCATGTTTTTATTGTGGGAACAGCCTTGTTGCGGCAGCGATTCTGCAAGCTGTCATGGCAATGAATAGGTTTCAGGTGCATGCTTTGCTTTGGCGCCGAAACAGGCATGTAGCCGTTGTGATAATGTTTTTGCTCATGTCTATTCATCACATCTAGTATACGAATCGAGCTTTCGTAAGCATCTTGTTGTTGTTTTTTTGTTGCTTCTTTTAATTCAAGAGAACCTTCATTTCTGTTTCAAACAAGTATGGGTCATCAATCAAAAGCAAAAACGTAATTTTTATGCAGAAAGCGTTACACCCTTTAATGAAGCAAGTCGAGTGGTGAAATACAGCCTATTACGGGAAACTTGTGTGCCTTCCTTAGCATATAAATTGCTGTGCTCGTTAGCCTGAATTGGCGCCAAACAAGCCGCCAAATTTATTTTTCAAGATGGTAGATGGACAATTCGCAGCGTTTGAAACTCACCACCAAAGAGAGGACATGCGCTTGATAACAGGGCGCAGCCTTCACGCAAGCTTTGTCGCGCAAGGGAGAATTCGAATCGATTATAATTGTTCCATTGACGTTGCTTTGGTGAATTATGTGGATGCTGCTGCGTGAATACACTGGACATCAGTGTATGCTGCTGGGGCCCGGCAATTAATCAATGTTTTCCCGACACAATAGTGCGTCGACGCATGGTATTCGCGCATGATGTTTTTGGTACCAAACTTCATCAGTATATATATATATATATATATATATATATATATATATATATATATATGTATATATATATATATATATATATATGTATATAGATATGATATATATATATATATATATATATATATATATATATATATATATATATATATATATATATATACATATATATGTAACATTATGACATGTTTTTTGTGGTAGTAGCCTGGTTGCGGTAGCGATACAAATCATGCTGTCCATGCGAGCGAAACGTTGATGGCGCCTCGTGCACTTGAGACTATTTTGTGCGGATATGACAAAATTATGTTTCAGTGTGTCTCGTGTGGAGGAAATTCAGGCCTATCGGCTGGCATTAGAGGCCAGATCAAGCCCAGATATTCCAACAAACAAGGTGCTGGAGATGAAAAGTATGGCTTTGGATGAAAACAACCCTAGGACAGAGAAGTCTGATCACTATGTACAAAAAACGGTACGTTAATAGGATTTAATTTATGCAGGAACTATACCTGTGCATATCTAGGACAAGGGCAATAACAAATATGGAGCCTATTTTCTTCCAAGCCATTATTTTTCCATTGCTACATTGATGATATTTTTTGTTACTTGGACACACGGGGAGAATGAATTCCGACGGCTTCATGCAACTGCGAATGGCATTCACCTAAATATTCCAGCGAATCTAAGGATTTCGGCAACGACAATATAGTTTTCTAGACTTCGCGGTGGGGTTGCAAAATGGGGAATTCCACACGGACTACAATCTTTTCCAAGCCCTCGGATACCAAAGCGCACTTACATTTTCATCCGATCACCCTCCCAATGTCAAGCGCGCTGTTCCCCTGGGCTGACCACGCGAGAGAAGAGGATGTATCTACGGATGAGGCGGATGAGAAGGGCTACAGGCGGCAGACTGAGGGATAGATTAGCTGGGAGGGGATATCCTCAGAGAATCACTAACAAAGGTCTGGTTCGGATTAGCAAAATGCGGAGGGGAAATGATAAATCACAATGATTAAGAAGGCTTGGCGGGAAGAGGTCCCTTCATCGTGACTTTTAATAGCTATTTGCCTGATATAACGAAATTATCAGAGAAAACGTTATCTTTTGGACAGCTCGGAAAAGTTAAAAAAGGCATTTCTAAGAAACGCAATGGTAGCTTATAAAAGAGGGAGAAATCTTCGAGGTCATCTTGTGCATAGCAAAACCCAGAAAATTATAGGAGGTAGGGCCCAGGGGAAGCAAGCGTAAGCAAATAACTGCATTATGTGCAAACGTGTGCATGAGGGGGAGGGGGTGAAAGGTGAAGGATCCCATTGCAATTCAATGCACTTTTGGTAGGGCGATTGGGTGTAGGACAAACTATGTAGTGTATGGCATATGATGCGCAAAATACAGCTCAATTCTTATATCGGAGAAACAGGAGGAACCCCGTATACTCGCACATAAAAACATATATCAATCATTCAAAAGCGGTACAGCACCCCCGCAGCCGATCACTGCCATGTGCAGGGGTATTCAATCGATGACACGAGGGTAGTGGGCCAAGAGAGGGTATGGCAATATTCAACCCAGTACGGATGTATTAGGGAACATATGTGGTTAGGGCTCCTAGGTACGGATATCAACCAGGGAGGGAGAGTACAAGAAGCGATAGCCTCGTTGCTGCCATAGTTGGTGACCCAGGCTGATGAAAAACACAGCCTGCTGATATATAGGCACGTACTTTGAGATATTTATGACGGTGTAATGCGAATTTGCAGACGGTAGGTATGTACAATCGAATAGGGTATTAAGGTGTCCAATGGTTATGAAAGAGGACGTTTACATACAAGTTTTGTCTTTACAAGCTGATGACATATAACAAATAATGCGGAGATATAGCTTAATATGCTATATATATATATATATATATATATATTATATATATATATATATATATATATGTATATATATATATATGTTTATATATATATATATATATATATATATATATATATATATATATATATATATATATATATATATATATATATATATATATATATATATATATATATATATATACATATATATATATATATATATATGTGTGTGTGTGTTTGTGTACGCATGTCGGATGGAATGACAAACTTAGAACACAGAGATATCAATTAACTTTTATGGACGAATTTTCGGCTCAAGCCTTTCCCAGGTCAACTTTCAGATTATATAGGTAGGTGCATACGGGTATTTTACACTTGTTTCTTTTCGGTGCAAAGCACGAGACGTTAAAGTTACGCAGTACTTGTTGGCGCCAGGGATGGTTTTCAAGAGTAACTTGGGCAAACATAGCCTACCCAATTTTCATGATTCTGGAACTTCATTTTGGGTGCAATTTTTGTCATATATCTTGATGAAATAGATGTGAAAATTATTCAGTCGAATAGCAAAATCAATTCTGATTCGATGCGTATCCTTGAATGCACCCAAACGTCTTAATAAATATCATTAATTATTCGCTGAAGCTAACTTACCTGTAATACTAGATTAGTTTACTTCGTATGCTATATCTATCAATTAACGCTGTGATAAGCATAGGCCAGAAAAGCTGGACTGTAACTAGTGATGTGCCAAATTTTGATGCAGCTGTTTTCAAACCACTGATGCATCATATTGTGAATTATTTATCAGCCTCAAAATTCACATTTTGTTCCAAGAGGGCAATAATTCATAGCAATGCTCAGTAACATTTTTTTTTCCTTGAAGAGCTAGTATGCAATATGAACGCGTCCATTGTAAAATAGACAGCCTGGAATTAAACTTCATTGACATACATTTCACACAGTCATCAGTGACTTACTTTCCCATGACTTACCTTCAGCCCACGAATGGTGGGAAAGCAGAACAAACACGGATACGTCAATAGGCAGAGTCCATTTGTCTGCTGCAATCAGCTGGCTAAGCCAAGTAACGACCCAAGGCGGTGAAAATGCAAACAGACGACCGGAACACTTAACCCGTTTCGAGGCAGGGTAAGCTTAGGTAACCAGTTCGTCTACGTCTGAGAGCTTTGGCATGTTTGTCACATAGGCGACAACACTAACACGGGCCCACAATGCTTGGCGGCTGCTGACGCTCCGTAGAGTTGCCCGGGGAGGGGGACGGGGAAGAGTGTCTTCAGACGCGTGCCGGACCATAGCTCTATGGTCCGGCACGCAAATGACCCCAGGTTATTTGCGCCGCCTGTAAAGTAAGTGGATTTTGCCAGCAAGTTCAAGGCAAGTGCACATCTACGTTGAAGGAGTTATACGTTGTAGTGAATGTGACATTGAGGTGCTGAAGGGGGGGGGGCAAGGGACCGTCTCCAATATTTTTTGGACGGTTCTGATTATCTTGGTTTACTTTGCTCCTCCGCAAAGTTATTTGTACCTTAGAATGTGGGCGGGCTAGCAAGAAAGTTGATTTTTCCAGTGTGTCGGCATTAGCCCACTTTTGTGGAAAAGCACCGAGGGATATTTACCGTGGGGGCAAGGAAGTAATTCTCCACACTGCTTCTCACACCGCCTGCTTCGTCTTAACAGTAGTTGGTGGTAATTATAAAGTCATAAAGCCATAAAGTCATAGAATGTTTAGGCTTAATAAGAGCCACAAGGGCCCATCCAGTTAAGTCTGGAAATGGAAGACGCCATAAGCCCGGCAAAAAGACCCACCCCAACCATCACCACATCCTAAAGAAACCATCAACCAACATCCCACACACCTTTCAATGCCTATCTACCCTAGCTATCCAGCCCTATTCCACTGATCCCTCTTAACACATGTGGATTGAATGCCTTACCAATAATTTTCAAACATCATCCATGCCTGCTTACAGGGATCTGTGCCGTGCACACTTACTTAGCATAAATATAACCCCATCCATCACTAATTAGAACTCAAAAACAAGATTTTCCGTCTACAAAATTGTCCACCCTACTTTTAAATACATTCAATGAGGAACTCCCCACAACATCAGCAGGCAGCCCATTCCACTGATCAACAACCCTTTGACTGAAGACCTGGTGTCGCTTAACTGTCCTACGCCTCAACTTGTCTAACCGGAATTTATGACCCCTATGTGATACTCTAAACCAAAGAGCATCATTCAAATTGACCTGATCTAGCCTTTTAGCAATTTTGTACCTTTAAATAATGTCCCATCTTAATATCCTATACTTCAGTGAGTGCATATCTAATGCCATAAGCCTTTCTCCATATTCTAAGTTATCTATTCCACTGATGAGTCTTCATTCTGAGTGCCCTGTTCCTAGCTGAGATACATTGTTTTTCTGCTTTAAGGTCTTTTGAAACCAACACACCTAAGTCTCTTTCCTCTTCAATAGCATCCAGTTCCCTCCTCCCACTGTATATCTGAAAGTCCCACCTCCAGACCCCAGATCCATAACCTTACACTTATCATAGTTGAAAGACATCTGCCATTGATCAGCCCACTTTTAGGTCCTCCAAGTCTAGTTGAATATTACTAGATTGATAACTACTGTTTGCCACTCCTACCAGCTTGATGTCAGCAGCAAATTTTAACACTATTCCTCAGCCCTACCTCAATGTTATTCACAAAGGTGATACAGAGAAGTGGCTCTAGAACAGAGCCCTGTGGTACTCCACGCAGAACATCCTTCCATTCAGATTTACATGCATTTAACACTACCCTTTGCTTCCTTCCCCTCAACCATGTTTCAAACCAACCTACAACTTTTCCAGCAATCCCATGTTGCTGTAGTTAATGAATTAGCTTTCCATGTGGAACCTTATCAAAAGCTTTGCTGAAGTCCAAGTACACAACATGCATCCTCTTTGATTGTCTACTTCTTTAGTAACATATTCCATGAACTCCAATAGGTTGTGTTAAACAAGACCTTCGGGATCTAAATCCATGTTGAACAGCCCTTAAAAGGTTGTGCCTTTCAAGATAAATCTGAACATTCTGTTTAGCCAGATTTTCTAATACCTTGCAAACTATTGCGGTCAAACTGACTAGCCTGTAGTTTCCTACACACTTCATACTTCACTTTTTGAAAATTGGTACTACGTTTGCATTTCTCCAATCTTCAGGTACTTCACAATATTCCATAGACCGCCCGAAAATGATACCCAGAGGAACTGCTAAAGCTTTAGCACACTCTATTATGATCCTAGCATATATATCATCTGTTCCAAAAGCTTTATTAGGTTATATATTCTGCAACTGCTTTTCTACAGCTTCTGTAGTTATTGTAAGATCTCCAGCCTATCACCTGTCATGGCGTAACCTTCAGTTGTTTCTATTGTACCAGAATTATCTTTAGTAAACACTATGAGAATTGCTTGCTTAGGGATTCTACTACATCACAATCATCAACCACTACCTCCACCACCCCATCTACCTCCAGTGGTCCTACACTACACCATTTAGCCTTACATTTGTAGAAGCTAAATAATCTCTTAGTATTACCTGCTGAACGTTATCGAGCTAATTTGATTCCAGCCAATCTTTTAGATGCCCTAACACACCTCCTAACTTTATTTCTACCTATTTTATGTGATTCGAGGTTTACCTCAGAGTTGGCGTCTTTCAGTTTCTTGAATGCCTGTTTCTTTGACTCCAGTAAATTCTTTACTTCCCTGGTCAGCTATGGAGGGTGCTTAACCCTGGTTAATATAATTCGCCGATTGGGAATGAACCTATCCTGACCTTGAAATAGTTTATCACTTATCATTCTCCGCATTTCATAAGCATTTAAGCCCATCAATAAATCTTCCCAATGAATTGCATTCAGGAAGATCCTGAACTCATTGTAATTCCCTTTGCAAAATTTGGAATCGATGTTTTATTGGTTCCTACCCTTCCAACATACAATGAGAAGAGTATAATGTTGTGATCACTATTTTCAAAGGTCTCTCCTATGTTCACATTTTGTACAAAATTTTCCTCATTAGTAAGCACAAGATCTAATATTTCATTTTCCCTTGTACGTTCATGTGTCATTTGAAATAATACATTTTCCTCAAAACAAGCCATGACACTTCGTCCTGATTTGCTTAGAGCTATAATTTTGTTTCCAAATCCTGCTATGTTGAAATGCCCCAACAAAACAATTATCTCCTGCACTCTCCTACTTATCTCTTCCTACATCAGCCTGTCAGTATTTTCATTCTGGTCTGGAGGTCTATAGAATGCCGCAATCCTAAATTGTGTTCCATTCTTCAGAATTATATCTAACCACAAAGATTCCACTCCCTCTCTATGTACACTATCCTCTGTGGAATGACACTTCATTACTTGCCTGACATACAAGAGTATCCCTCCTCCTATCCTTGCCTTCCTTTGATAAGCATGCATGTTGTAGCCTGTCAATTCAAATTATTTCAAGATGTCTCCAAAAATGCTTTCATTAACCCATGCCTCCGTCATACATACCAAATCTAGCTTTTCAAACAACATATATGCATGCAGTTCCCCAATTGTGTTCCTAACACTTCTGGCATTGACATAAAAACATGATAAACTATTCCTTCTCTTGCTTGTAATACTTCTCTCTTTATCAGCTACATCCCCCATGACTTGCCTAGTTTTCCTGTTTCCTACTGAGAGCCTCCTCATACCCATTGCTGAGCAATTCCACTCCTCTCTTGCTCAGACGTAACCCATCTAGTGCAAACATTTCAGTCCTCCCCCCAAATCCCCCCACAAATCCAAGAACCTCACCCCAAGCTCTTTGCAAATCTTGGCCACCCTGGTATTCAGCCCAATGGCCTTCGAATACCATTCTACACTGGCATTCACCATAGGCAGGTTGGATGTTATCACTGTTCTCTTCCTACTTCCTGCTAACCTACTTATCAAAGCCCTACACTCTTTTATTGCTTCCTCTGTTTTAGCTCTTCCCACATCATTCACACCAACCTGCACAATTACTATTGTACTCTCTCCACTACCCTTCATTACTCCTTCTAACCTAGCCCCAACATCCTTTACCTGGGCACCTGGGAAGCAAACACGAGTCCGTCTGCTGGGGTTCCAACAGACGGACTCGTGCTAATTACGAGCATGCGTTCCAGTGGGCAGGCGTGAAATCATGCCAGGTTGTGTGTGGTTCGTGTTTTGACATTTTACATGGGGATTTTACATGGGGACTCTGGGTGACCATTTTACGTTATGTTAATTTAATGTAAGCCGGCTCATCTACGTCCGACGGCACCGCTACAGGCGCTGGCGTCCCTCCCCGTAACCTAACGACCCTTAGCTGCCGGCTTCCATGTTAACGAGCATGAGCGAGTGAGCGTTTGAGTGAACGAACCCAATGTGGGTGGCCAGTGACGCAGCCAGGATTTTCTTCATGAGGATGGGTGATGGGGAAGGGGCAACCCAAAAAATGTCATGAAACAGAGAACACTTTTGGAGCACTTAGCACGCGGACAATTTTTTGCTTTAGGTGGTGAAAATTTCAAATTTTCGTGTTTCATCCAATGTATTATGGTTTCTAAAGAGGGAGCCGGGCCCCCGCGCTCCCCCTGTCTGCGCCTCTGCGGGTGACTCAGTGAGATCCGCCCAGTGTCATTGAGAGGCGTTGTGACTCAAGTCACGAATCTGAGTCGAGTGAGTCGGGTCGTCCACACACCTGGTGCCGTGCTGCGGCTTAGACTGGCCAAGTCACCTATCGCTGTTTCCAGTCTCGTGTGGCCCTTCTAGTCAACATGGCCTGTGGTGCAGGCCGTGGTGCGGGTCGTGTGGCGGGTCTTCCAGTCTCGTGTGGCCCTTCTAGTCAACATGGCCTGTGGTGCAGGCCGTGGTGCGGGTCGGGTGGCGGGTCTTCCAGTCTCGTGTGGCCCTTCTAGTCAACATGGCCTGTGGTGCAGGCCGTGGTGCGGGTCGGGTGGCGGGTCTTCCAGTCTCGTGTGGCCCTTCTAGTCAACATGGCCTGTGGTGCAGGCCGTGGTGCGGGTCGTGTGGCGGGTCTTCCAGTCTCGTGTGGCCCTTCTAGTCAACATGCCCCGTGGTGCAGGCCGTGGCGCGGGTCGTGTGGCGGGTCTTCCAGTCTCGTGTGGCCCTTCTAGTCAACATGGCCTGTGGTGCAGGCCGTGGTGCGGGTCGGGTGGCGGGTCTTCCAGTCTCGTGTGGCCCTTCTAGTCAACATGGCCTGTGGTGCAGGCCGTGGCGCGGGTCGTGTGGCGGGTCTTCCAGTCTCGTGTGGCCCTTCTAGTCAACATGCCCTGTGGTGCAGGCCGTGGCGCGGGTCGTGTGGCGGGTCTTCCAGTCTCGTGTGGCCCTTCTAGTCAACATGGCCTGTGGTGCAGGCCGTGGTGCGGGTCGGGTGGCGGGTCTTCCAGTCTCGTGTGGCCCTTCTAGTCAACATGGCCTGTGGTGCAGGCCGTGGTGCGGGTCGTGTGGCGGGTCTTCCAGTCTCGTGTGGCCCTTCTAGTCAACATGGCCTGTGGTGCAGGCCGTGGTGCGGGTCGGGTGGCGGGTCTTCCAGTCTCGTGTGGCCCTTCTAGTCAACATGGCCTGTGGTGCAGGCCGTGGCGCGGGTCGTGTGGCGGGTCTTCCAGTCTCGTGTGGCCCTTCTAGTCAACATGCCCTGTGGTGCAGGCCGTGGTGCGGGTCGGGTGGCGGGTCTTCCAGTCTCGTGTGGCCCTTCTAGTCAACATGGCCTGTGGTGCAGGCCGTGGTGCGGGTCGGGTGGCGGGTCTTCCAGTCTCGTGTGGCCCTTCTAGTCAACATGCCCTGTGGTGCAGGCCGTGGCGCGGGTCGGGTGGCGGGTCTTCCAGTCTCGTGTGGCCCTTCTAGTCAACATGGCCTGTGGTGCAGGCCGTGGTGCGGGTCGGGTGGCGGGTCTTCCAGTCTCGTGTGGCCCTTCTAGTCAACATGGCCTGTGGTGCAGGCCGTGGTGCGGGTCGTGTGGCGGGTCTTCCAGTCTCGTGTGGCCCTTCTAGTCAACATGGCCTGTGGTGCAGGCCGTGGTGCGGGTCGGGTGGCGGGTCTTCCAGTCTCGTGTGGCCCTTCTAGTCAACATGGCCTGTGGTGCAGGCCGTGGCGCGGGTCGTGTGGCGGGTCTTCCAGTCTCGTGTGGCCCTTCTAGTCAACATGCCCTGTGGTGCAGGCCGTGGTGCGGGTCGGGTGGCGGGTCTTCCAGTCTCGTGTGGCCCTTCTAGTCAACATGGCCTGTGGTGCAGGCCGTGGTGCGGGTCGGGTGGCGGGTCTTCCAGTCTCGTGTGGCCCTTCTAGTCAACATGCCCTGTGGTGCAGGCCGTGGTGCGGGTCGGGTGGCGGGTCTTCCAGTCTCGTGTGGCCCTTCTAGTCAACATGCCCTGTGGTGCAGGCCGTGGTGCGGGTCGGGTGGCGGGTCTTCCAGTCTCGGTGGCCCTTCTAGTCAACATGCCCTGTGGTGCAGGCCGTGGTGCGGGTCGGGTGGCGGGTCTTCCAGTCTCGTGTGGCCCTTCTAGTCAACATGCCCTGTCTGCAGACCGTGCCCCCTTGCTGCCCTGTGGTGCTGCCCTGTGGTGCAGGCCGTGCCCCCTTGCTGCCCCCTGTGGTGCAGGCCGTGGCGCGGGTCGCCAATTCTGTCGTTCGCCCGCCCGGCACTTGGACCGAGGCCGCAGATACGACCGTGGCGGTGACGGCTGACACTGACACTGACGGTGATCACTGACACTGACGGTGACTTAGTGACTGACACTGACACTGACGGTAATCTTCTTGATATAAAGAAAGTGTGAGGTGTAATACTTGAAGAATACCTGAATGTGTATCCACACCAAATTCAGTGTGAATACACACAGCTTGTGATCTTAGTGAAATTGGGCACAGACAGGAGCGACCCCAGGCCTTCTCATTGGCCACATCAACATCCAGAGTTTCAAGCCCATGCTACTCGAATTCTTCCATTCAGCTCCAGCTCTTAGGCTGATTGGAGTACGGTGTTTTCATCCACAACTGCGACTAAGAAGTGGCAATATTTTATTCAAGTGTTTGCTCCCATCGCTGACGCTCATGCCTCGTTTCGGTCAATGCGCCTGCGCAGCCCTTGCGCCCCTGTAGTGGCAGATGGCACCCGTGACCTGATACAGCGCCCCCGGCAGGCTCTCGTGCAGCACGGTCCTGGCCGCCACCGGGAGTTGTAGGGCGGCAGTCCTACAGGGAGTTGAACCTGGCTGCGTGTTCTGCGAATGCGAACTCTAGTGGACATGGGTGTCACTTTACGAAGTTGGTTCGGGGGGGGAATGACCTTTGTGGCGGCCAAGGATGCACCGAATACTATTTGTATGTAGTGTACGCCTATTTAGTGCACGCCTATGTATAGAACCATAGGCCCAAGAACCATAGTTAAGCTTCAACCTGATTGAGGGGTGGGGGGAACTTGATGATTGAGGGGGAAAGTCAATGATCTGAGTCCAGTGGCCCCTTAGCTTATACAAAGTGGCACCCCTGCCAGTAGAAAAGCTCTTGAAAAAAATATCCACCAAAACATTGAAGCAAAAACAGGACGTAATTGGAGATGGACCACCGAATCCAAAGCTGTAGTGGGTGGAAAAGGATGACCATGGCATGGTAGAATTATATGTTGAAGGATCATTAAAATAATATTTGACCCTTTCAACGAAGTAGATGGTCAAATAATGTAAAATACATTTAATTGATTACTGCACTTGTTAAATACCGAAGTTGTATGATACTGCTTGATTGCTAATTTAGTTACATGCAGTATCCTTGATGATTATATTACCACAAACCAGATTATGGATATGACCTATAAGGGAACCATTGGTATCTTCTTGGATAATCATTGCAAGATGGTAATAGCTATTTCAATTACGGTACCTACATTTATATTTCGAGCACTGATGTACATTCATGTTATATCAAGTTGAGAAATATCAAACCAGCTTTTTCACTGCAACTTGGTGGAGACCATCTTCATGTAGTTTACCTAATAACTGAGACGTTTTCGGCGATATTTCATGATTGTCAGCGTAGGTTTTATTTTAAATTTGGGATTTATAGGCACAGGAACTCCTCTTATGTAAGTACCACCGATGACTGGAGATGGCAAGAGTTACTCGAATGCATATGCGTGCCCAAGGTGCTGGCCTGAAAACCCTGGATCCAGCTTCATTTATTTTGCTTACGTGCTAAGAATATCTAAAATATAGAAGGTATTTCCTAGACCGCAAAATAAAGGGACCAGAGTCTTCTTTTTTTTGGGTGGGGAAGGGGTGCTGACCGAGCAAGATTAGCTTACCCACTCACGAAGGACCAGAACCTCCTCTGGTCGGCGCTGACACTGAGCTGACAAAGCCAAATGGCGAATGGTCAATAAAACACGAACTAAGGACAATACCAGTCATGCCTACTCTATCTTCCTTTCACATTATCCACAATTAGCTACGCTACAGCACTTGCTATAGAAACCGAGAACAACTATTGATGTTCCCAGGTGTCGCAATGTCCGCAGATTTCACGGTCCTCCTACAATGTAGGACTTGGGAAGGAGTGTAGTACTTTCATCCCTTCCCAAGCCCACTGCAATCAACAGATGCTTCGTTCCAATTTGGCTTTCATCAATGTTTGCCACCATAGCATGAGAAAATCTGTGATACTCAAGGTTTGAACAATGCTCCGCAATCCATTAAGCCGTTAACCATCGCCCAATTTCCCCATAGTAGCTCTTCCCACAGCCTCCAACGCAATAAATTGTTGAGACAATACTTTTTCACACTGTGAGCACGTTCCTTACATTGGATTCTAACCCCCATTGAGAGACTGATGATCAGTTTATCTTTCATGAACCGGGAGATGGTAACTGCTTCCTGCGATGTTGATACCGATATACACCTTTTGCCAAAGCTCGCTGCTTGGAAATTTTCATGCTCATCACCTTTTCCGCCTTTTTGGTGAAGCTTGGCTGTCAAACACACCGGATAGTTCATTCCCATGGAAGATTCCTCAACAACAAAAAATAATTATTCCACAAAGCACTCAGGCCCGCACATTCCACAAACATTGCAAAACAATCGCCAGAAACCCTGTTTGTGGGTCATGGTTATGACTGGAGAAGTAGTGCAACATATCGGTTTTATTGGTGGATTTGCTGTACACTGAAAAGGTACATCTACGGCTAAAGCGCATAATCAATGTGTCCAAGAAAGGAATTTCTGCTTCATTGACTTTTTCTTGTTCTAATGTGAACTGAACCGATGGATGCACGGTTTTCAGATTAGTGTTCACAGCATCGAGATCGGTATCGTCATCTACAATCACCAGTAAGTCATGCACGTGTCTCGGCTAAAAGGAGTTAGGGCGAATCATGGATTATCATAATGCGTCAATTATCAGTCTGAAGGGTTTCCATGAACAGACATACCAGAACAGAAATCAAAGGTGAACCCATGGCAAGACCACTGATGTAGCGATATCCTTACGTCTGAAATATCTTTGGTCCAAATTCCACGCTTATACGCACGAGTTATATGAAATGGTTCTTTGGCACCGGGATCTCCAAATTATTTGGCTGGTCTAATACCGTAGAAGTCGCTGCCATGTCCCCTCAGATAGGGACATTCCCGAACAAGCATTTCACATCAAAATTTGCCGGCTTCTAGTTGGCGAAGTCCGTCTCCCTAATTTTATCTAGTACGTCCCCGGAATTTCTGAAGTGGCTATCAATTTTCTGACTTAGCATCTCTAATAAGAGTTTTGCTGTTTTTTCCCTGGTTTATGTGATGCATTACATACTCATATCTGAAACTATTGGGCGCATGGACATACTAGATTTGTTAGTTTTGGGCAGATCTCGTATTGAAGGCGTCCTTGGAAATTTTTATATTAGGTGTTCTTCTATTATATAGGTTTTTTTCCGTTCACGTAGTTTCTCAGGATGATGCGAGCTTCTTCCGAAACTGTCAACTCTCCTTCTGAGCACTTCTTTTGGTACCGATTGGCATATCACCACATCGTCTAAAAGAATACCCATTCCTGACACGTAGGCACTTTGGCTTAGAACTGCCACTCCTCCACCATTGTCTGCGCTTGGTATCATTATATGATGACCATTCCCAATATTTCTCTGGGTCTTGAAGTATATCCGTGGGAGGGACGGTTGTTTTGTGGCCGACAACGCGGCACAGTGCGTGGTGGGACCTGGATAAACCCCGTGTCGACATCACTGTCGGAATACCACTGACTACCGGTCATGGTGTCCAGGTAGCCTTGTTTGTTGAAGCCGACAGCGAAGTTGACGTCGAATGACAAGGCTTCTATTTCTGCAGAACTGAGATTACGATTCGAAGGTATATGTTATGAAGTGATGGTTGTCGGTGTGCTTCCATGGACTGTGTTCCATCGAGCGTACCAACTTGGTCTGGTGGTTGTCGCGTATTTGTGAAGAGTTTTGACGCTGTGATCTGACAGCTAGATGATGTGGCAAATGAACACCATCAACGCGGCTCTCAAGCACACGACGATGGTTCCCTAAGTCGGTAATTTCGTCCTCCACATATGTCCGAGGCACTGTCAGAGAATGGATGGCCCGCCTAGCGGAGTTGTGCCGCTAGAGATCTCGGTAGGACTTGTTCTGAGATGCAAATCCGATAGAAACTGAATTGCGGAGGTATGATGCCATTAATTACGATGCTATTAATTATGATGCTAGCAATTTTGTGCCGCACGGAAACCTTCATTACATTTTGACTTCTTTAGAATGCATATGGAAGCACATCGCAAAAATACCTCCGTGGCTGAATATGCATTTACTTGATACGAAATGAAAGCAACTTGCCCATTTCACAGCACGTATTTCTCGGAGTTTCGGTTCGTATGGTCCAGTGACTGCTTGGCCGAGGAACGCATGAAAATATAATATCCGGAAACGTTTTCGACCGTTTAGAAACAGTAACATATATGGGAAAATATATTTTTGGAACATATCCAGCAGACTTCGGTTGACATGGGGAACGGTTGCCAAGTTGTGGTTTCTGAGGCCGGCGTGTGACATTCTGTCGCATCACGTATCGTGCAACAGCAAAACATGCAGCAATGACCTTTGTTGTGAAATCGTACAACGCAGGACATTAGACTGCCGTTAGGATCATTCGAATCGGTTCAGTATGTCCTCATCAACAAAATTACATAGGTTTGATATTATTGCACCTTGACCCGTGACTTCATAGTTCGTCGGAATGAAAAAGGGCGTGACTCGAGCTTGCATGGCACTGGGTTATCGATTGCCGTTGGAATCATTCGCGTCGGCCCAGCAGATTATGAAATACAAAATTTAATGAGCTTCATCTCATTTGACCTTGACATATGTCCTTGAAGATGGTGATGTGAGAAAATTCCGGTCCCCACCCATGGCAATAGAACCGATTTCATGATTTCGGCGGAGCTTCCGCAATGCCATACTAGATTCCATACCACAAGGTGGTAATCAGGAGGAGTACCATATTTAGGTGTTTGACCTTGACCTATGGCAGCGATCTCATTGTTAACTGAAAACCATATGCATCAAGGTCGTGCGACGCAGAGATGCCGATTGTCACGC